>VXAB01006008.1:223517-281516 GCA_013399175.1 Odontophorus gujanensis | reverse complement strand
TTTTTTTTTTTTTTTTTTTTTTTCCTCCCCTCTGCTGGCTTTTTTGTACGGAAGGAGCTGAACAAAATTAGAGAAAATTATTGCATACGTGGATGTAGTATTACGAAGCTACGGAGATGCTCTTTACAGTATACCTTTAGTCAGTTGATTTACAAAATCCTCCATGAACTACTTGCACCCAGTGAGACAGAAAGGTACCCCCACACAGTGCCTCCCTACAGCCCCAGACAGAGATTGCCAAGTTCTAGGACGAGCTAAAACTTCATTCAAACTACTTCATTCAAAGCTGGGACAACCACCATCCAACACCTGTATCAGACACATGAAAATGGAAAGGAGACAAACAGAATAAATATGTTTCCAGAGCAAATCACCACAGTTAAATGATTTCACTGCTACAGCACCACCTTAAAATAGATAAAATTCTAATTCATGAATTCTCAGCTCACAGGAAAACAATGCAAAAAACGTCAAGTGAAACCAGTGAGAATAAAACCACTGGAATTTCTTGCTGATGGTTTCAGGACGTGTGCAAGAAGTTGCCAATGTCAAGACAAATGCACCTTTTTTTTGCATAAAAAGGAAGATAAAACAGAAGCATTGCAAGCATGTAGACTAACAACATTCACTGCAAATAGAGGGACTGGGAAAAGATTTCCCTTTCTCCTGGATCTGCAATCCTAGAGATCTCAAAACCAAATACACGTTGTAACACAATGGTAAGTAAAGCAACTACAGGCACTATTTAACACTTCTCAATTCTAGACTTCCACAGCACTTCAGAAGATACATCAAAACAGTAATTACTTTACAAAACAAGAAACACAAACAGCAAACCTCAAGATATGCACCTGCTCAAGTTATGAGCATCGATGTTCATTTGCACACCTGCATTTGCTGCGTAGATGTACACCAATACACACAATGGCATCTAGTAGTAACACTCCGTAACTCAAAAAACACTTGAAAAAGCAAGCTTTCCAAATCCTAAGCAATTTGCTTAGACTCCATGTGCCTCACAGTTGAAGAAACAGGGCTAGAACTCAGGAGAGACAAGAGCAGACACCGAATATTCCTAAATCTTCACTGCAAAGCAGATGTTGTCAGGGTATACCAGCCACCTGGCTCAATCAGTACACAAAGTGACAAACTGTATGCCGTGAGGAGACTTCCCTACACACCACCCCTGCATCCCTGGGAACGTGACAACCAGGGGTGACCTGCAGCACATTTCAGTAAGTACTCTGATTTGGACAAGAGGGATTAGGGCTGTGGGATGAGATGCTGTGTGCATCTCCACTGCAGTATACCTACAATCAGTGAGTCCCTGGCACTACATCTGGCCTAGAAAGATCACATTTCACAGATGCAAAAGGCAATCGTTAAGTTTGTATACAAACACTGTTTTCTACTTCAAAACGCAGACAAGTAACTGTTAGTCGTTACTTCCCCCCAGTGCTATTACTGACCAAAGTACTTTGGCTTCTGTCTAGAGGTTGGTCAGCCTAACCTAAGCCTCTTGAATGATTACACAGCAAATCCTGTAGGAAACCACTTGTGGGCCCTTGAAAGACAAGACTGTCTAGAAAAACCTAACATTGGCTACCAATAGCAAAGTATACCTGATAAACCTATTATTGTGTGATGATCATGAGCAGCACAGCATTGCTGCCTCTGCAGTGAGCAAGGGGTTGGATGAAATGAACTCTGGAGGCTCTCTCTGAACTTAAATATTCCTTGAATCATCAGCACGAGCTGCTGTCAGCTGCACCTTTACCTAGTGGAATTTTCAACACTTCCAAGCAAAGGAAAGCTACAGCATCCTGCTAACACTTGTTCTAGTGCTGCACTCGACATTTTTCTTACTGTCCAATCTGAACCTTGGAGCTGCAGCTGGTAACTGTTGCCCCTGTGCTTTACCACCTGCCACTACTGATAAAAGTTGAACTCTACTGTTTTTCTAAGCCCCTTTCAAGTACCAGCAGGCTGTTATTAGATCTGCCTTGAGTCCTCCCTCACCAGACTAAACAGGCTCAGTTCTGTCAGTACCCCCTCCCAGTTCATGAACCCTAAAACCCTAATTACCTTAGCGGCCTTCCTCTAGACCCTCTGAATTCTCAGCAGAGAGCTCCAAACTCGTACAGCATTCTACATGCAGACCACAACCAGCCCTAAATACAGAGGATATGCTAAACATGCTCTTCAAATGCAGCACAGTATGTTTCACCTCATGTGAGATAAAAGCCAAAATCAGGCTAACAGAACTAATAAAAAACACAAAATCAACCCCTGTTTTTGCTGATACTATAGCAGCCCAATGACTTTCTGTACCTGAAATCACGTGAAACGTTGCTGAACCATGCTTCTTCTGATCGTTTAATTTAAAACTTCATCTTACCACCAAAAACCTAAGATACTCGTATGTGCTGAAACGTCCATCAGCCTCACAAATCAACTTCATGAATCAACTTAGAAAAGAAAGCCTTTCCCATATGTCTCATAAATTGGACTCGTGTACTAGTTTTTGCAATCAAGCGGACAAGGGTAACTAGCGGGTCAACTTGCACTGACTTCAAAAGCTTTCAGTACGAAGAATCAGGTATCCTGTTATGCTAATTGTTCTGATTTGCTAGAAATAAACATGCCCTAAAAGAGCTTAAATAAAAACCTTAGAGGCAGGGAACAGTTGGTGAGCCCTGGAGGTTCTGCTACAGACACAACAAGTAACATCTGATGTTCCCTAGGGTGCTGTGCTTGACGCTTCATTTTGCTACTATTTTTTCAAGCTGCTGTTATTATAAAAGACAATGTCAATGGGCCTTGAATCAATGTAAGATGATCCCCCCATTAAAAAAAAACAAAACCAAAAAGCAGCTGATATTTGTTGAAGCGGAACTCAGAAATCCCACGTTACAGAATTTCACAACTACAGGCTCAGTCTCACAGCAATGTAAAACAAAAGGGAAAGATACAATTAAAGCACTAGACAAATCTGAAATTGCCAGTACGCATCCGCTGCTCCTTCTGTTCCAACATTAGGAATACGGCGCTTACCTGAACGACACTACTTGCAGAACACACCCGACCCCTCAGATGTTCACAGAATCACAGTGGCACTGAATGGTTAGGGTTGGAATGGACCTTAAAGACCACCTGGGTCAGACACTTAACCACTTACTTCTCTGGGCTTCTACGAAAGTACCTACTGCTGCCTAAAGCCTTTAATGAGCCACTTGGAGACCAAGCAACAAAAACCTTCCCACAGTTTTCACTCGTACCTCTACTATCAAGGCGTTCAGAGCAAGGATGAAAGTGCTCAGCAGCTCCTCTACAATCTACAGACACACTTGGAAAAGTCCTGACAACAGCTGTCTCCAAAGACAGCAGCCCAGTATGCAAGTACTTCCCAGAACAGCCCACCAAGTTAAGAAAAACAAAATATATAGGACAGCTAGTTCCTGTGCCACCTAATGCACACACAAGAAAAATATAATAGTGTATGTAACGTGTATCTCAGTCTCTAACATCAACTGTTGAGTCACACAAGCACAAGGTAGCACTCCTACTTGAACTTGAACAAATGGTTCCGTCGTTTAGCTCCTCTTCAAATCTGCACTGTTACGACTGGACTGGCTTTGGTACAAGCCAGTTTTGAGTCTTCTCAGGCAGTCCTTCACTATTCTGCATCCTAGAACCCAATGGGTATTTCTGCAATGGGAATAGCACTGGAGTGCTCTGGTCTTCACCACATGCTAGAATTGTCTTTATTTTCTGCTACTTTTCTTAATAGAAGTTCTATCAGTGTGGTTTCAGTTAAACCTAAGATAGAGTGGCTAACAACATTAATTATGAGGCATCAGAGAAAACTAGTGTAAACAATCAAAAGAAAAACCCACAACAAGCAGCTGCACTGAAAGAGTGTTGAACTGTTGTACAATTAGCTAATAATAAATAGAGTTGATCAAAGATGGTTTTGGAATTAATTGCATGCCAGGTATTATTTCACAGCCTTGTGAAGAAATAAACACACATTAATTTCAACCACTGATAACCCAAAAATTATGACACATTGTGCTACAAAACTGGGGTATTGTGAGAAACACTGTGCGACCTGAGCTACTGAAGCACAGAAAAACCCGAAGGAACTGAACAGCACACAGAGGTGATGGGTTTGGTACTGATAATGAGGATATCTGCAATATATGGGGAACTGATCCACTGAAAGAAGAGCAAACGGACCTAGGTTACTACAGGAATGCAAAATGACTCCACCTCACAAAGAAGGTACAGCTGAAATGAAGGCAGACGGGATTCAGACAACAGACTTACCGAGGTGGTAGCTCAAGACAGCAGGGCAGAATATTACTTATAAAATATCTGGAATACAGTTTATATAGCTCCAGCTACACACTGCTTTTTGGACAAGAAGGGGAAGGAATATATGCTCCTGAGAAACGATACACACTCCAAACGTATTAGCAGCACAACTACCGCAACAGAAAATGAGCTTTTAAACTACAACATCAGCATGTAAATGCAAACATATATTTCACATTTCAATCTCCCCTGGGACCTACCTTCCATCTTTCAAGATGGTGAGCACAGAACTGATCAGAGATCACAGGGTGCATCACTTAGTTAAACAATGTGAGAATTAAACTAGCACTGCCATAGAAGAGAACTGGTAAGAATGCAGAAAGCTGGTTTGTGAGCATCTGAAATACATTACTTCCATTTCTTGTAAGTGATTTTGTGCAATGTTTATTAAGAATTTAAAACCATGCAGGAACAATACTAGGCTGAGATGAGAGTGATTTGCTCCACTTCTCTACCTTCTCAAATGGATCAGAGTACCATTCTGTCTTATCTCAGTGAAGACAGTAATGAACTGCACGCCTTCATACAGTCGTATAAAACGGTTGTTATTTTACGTTCTTCTGTAAACGTAGGTTGAAGATCTGTACTTAAGTTGGAACTGCTATCCCACAAAGACCGTTTCTTTCAAATGGGTATTCTATGCTAACATACCAGATCAGTTGTTTTCTTTTGACTGGATGGATGGAAATGATATGCCCACGACATTACCAGTATGATATTACCAAGATATGCCCTAGAAATGACGTTATTCTTTGGAAGAAGCGCTGAAAATGTGATGCCTTGATTAGCCATCAAGATTATGAATCGTGAGGTAGGAGATCTAAATTCAAGTGGAACACGGTGGAGAAAATTGGTACAAAAGGGCATAACATCTTCAGACAAGGTCCAACTCCACAGAAGTAATACCCAGGATAAGGGTCTGACCTTAAGCCCTGGTTGTCTGCTGCTAGAAGCATGCAAGTGTCCTGACAGCACTTTAGCTTTCAGAGAAAAGAGTAAACCTATGTAACAGAACTGAAATACAGGCAGCTGCATGCGTGAATTTTTCATTCATTTCTTTACTTCTATATCCACAGTGACAACTAGTAATGATCAATATTAAATTCTATTTCAGCACAATGTTTTTATGCTTCCAAGTTCCTCCTAGCTTCAGGATCATTTCCAAGTGGTGGACATGTCTCTGCATTATATGCTCAAGAGACAGGTGATTTACAAATGAGTCTCCCTTGCAGTACCTAGCAGCACAGAGCTGGTTCCTGAGACAGAAAGGCCATCCACTATCTGTACAAACTGAGCTAAGAGCTAGCAACACAGCACAACCACTTTGGAAGAGACTGTCCAGTGAGAAATCTAAGCCAGTGCATCCTTCACATGAAAGATACATGCCTAAATCCCAAGAGACTTCAGTGAGTTGTCAACAGTTGACAATATTATTGCTAGAGAGTAACAGAAACATGTATGTCAGGATGTCTACTACTGCATCAAAAATCCTTTGCATGATTTGTACACAGCTCAGATTTTCTTAATTAATACAGTGGAAACTGAAAATAACAAGGCAAGATGTAATCCATTCCATCTTTACCTAGAATACGTATAGAATCATCACAGAAAGGCCTGGGTTGAAAAGGACCTCGAAGATCATCTAGTTTCAAGCCCCCTGCTGTGGGCAGGGTCACCAATCACTAGACCAGGCTGCCCAGAGCCATATCCAGTTTTGCCTTGAATGCCTGCAGGGATGGGGCATCCACAACCTCTCTGGGCAGCCTGTGCCAGTGCGTCACCACCCAAGAGTCCTGAAGGACTTGAACTAAACACAGTTATGCGATATATCGAATCTAATAAGTGCACTTGAGTGAAGATTTCACACTGACATTAGAATATCCGGACAAGTTCATTCCTTTCTTCTTACTTCCACTCTGTTCTGATGAAGTGGTACTGATGTTTAAATACTACATCACTAAAAACAGAGTGAGAAGTTGCTTAAGATAATTTGGGAAGTCAACTGTAATCTCAGAATAGTCTATCAGACAAAGCTAACAAATTACAAAAGAAAGCAAAAAAAACCCCACCATAAACACTGCAGAGGTGATTGACCTTAGCCTGCCCTCTTACATTTGTCCTACGTTAAACTATACGTTAAGTGTTTTACACTTTCTGTCTCAGCAGAAAAGTACAAACTGAAAGCAGTTCATGTGATACAGTTAATATAACTCCACCCACTGGCTGACTCTGGAATGCCAATTTCAGTAATACTGCCCGGGTAAATCCTACTTCTTTCCTTTTCATTCTACTCATCAACAACTGTCAGCAAAAACTGCTCAGTCACTAGAAGATCGTAAGAGGAATATTATACCAGCCTATTTCTTAACAGAACCATTAAATACTGGGAGTTCCCAGCAGAATTACTGAAGACCTGATCAAGAGCTCATATATGCCAGATCTCACCCACATGAACAGACATTAAGTCATTAATGCTCTAATACAATTAAGTCTGTATTAAAACTAAACACAGCCTGCTGTCAATGAATTTAACATTCAGAGTCAAAAAACCACAGCGTGTCTTGAGGCATGTGAAAAATCATTAAGTTGTGAAGTTCCTTCTTCATGGAAATACTCCTTTATGGAAATACATGTATCAATTTAAACGGACCAGGAAAAATAAAGTAATCTGTTAGCATTCACTCGTCCATGAAGTTCTGTTATGAGAACACCATACTTGAACCAAATACCAATAGCAACAACGCACTTTATCCATGACAAAATGTTTAGCATTTGGGAGCTTGAAAAATTGGGAAACATCTGTTCTGATCAGTATTTACATCCGGGATGCAATTTTAGCACCATCAACACCAAGGCCTGCAAACCGGTGACTCTAATTGTTCATGCCTGCAGGTATGAGCAGGAGTGAATTAATTAATTTAATCGTATGTTACAACTCACGAGGGAAATCCCAGTTAAATTGAAGTCTTTGAGGTATGAATTTGAGCTCAAAGCCAAATAATTTGGGTAGATTTGATACAGACTTCAGAAGTTGCTGAAGTTATAATAAAAAAGATTAAAAAAAAAAAAGTAATCCTCAGTTCTGGATAAGACTGAAGTGCTGATCCAGTTGAGGTGGGGAAGTATGACTCCTAACCGCCGAGACCAGCGTTTACTGCCTGGTACTAAAGACTGAAGCGTACTAGAAGTCCAAATCCTCTTCATCATTCACTTAAAAACCTGTTCCGAGGGGTACAGATTCAAGCCTGCTACTTTCCTTGAAGTTAAACGTAAATTCTAGCACTCCAGCAGTCAGATAAAGCATAATCAGCAGAACATACATTGCTATTTGACTCCCTTCAGCTGTAACAGTACTTATGTGTATACACACGCATACTGTCCCACTGTCTGACAGAACATTGTAGTACTAAGGCAGTGTAGGCAAGAGCAAGTGCTCTCAGATCACTTCTTTATTTTTTTTCTCCCGAATTTGAGTACAAGATACCGTCAGGAAAAAATGAAAGGCTTTAAAAGCCTCTCATTTTTAAAGGTGTATCAGATATAGTTCAGTTAGTTCAGTACAGACACACATTTTTATGCTGTTAACGAAATGACACAAATGCAAATAGATTGGTACCAACATGTTCGGTACATTTTAAAAATGACAGCATCGAAAAGCGTTAAGGTATAGTTCCTTCTGACTTATCCCATACTCATTGATCTGAACACCAGTGAAATCTGTGCAGAATACAGGTAATTAGATACCATGGTGACAGCACAAACTGAGTTGTCTTACATATATGAACTTGTATAGGCTGACGTTCCATTTGCTCCTTCAGTCGCCTCTAAAGCTCACTACTTCTTCTGCACAGTAAGGCAGTCAGCATACTTGAAAAAAAAAAAATTTAGAAGTTGAATAGCATTAAACTAACCACCTACCTGAGAGCTTCATGAGGAGCTCAGATGCTGCCTTGACTGATATGTCCTGCCTCATCATATTTGCCTGTGGTTCCTGTGGCTTGAGTTTCTCCTTCGTCGCACTGGGAGCTGAGGCTTCAGATTCCTGGTTGAACACGTAGCTGGGCTGAGACAAGGTTGAACTCACAGCTTCTTCATCCTTAGGTTCATCTTTAACTTTAAACTTTGGAGTCAAGGGTTCTTTTTGATTTGCAGCTGTCAGAAGAAGGAAACAAGCTACAGTTAACAAGGTGTGTAACACATAATCATAGAACGACTAGTAGCAGGAAGAAACCACAACCTAAAACAGCCTAGAGTGGGTACTGGAAGCAAGAATGTTACACAGCACTTAAAGATGCTTCAAGAGGTAAACACTTGGATCTTTTGTACCAAGCGACAGTTTTGAAACACAAAAACATTCCAGTTCTCTTTCTTATGCCCCTACTTCAACTAAAAGCATCCCACGAAGGCATCAGCTTGCAGGCCTTCCATAGGCAGGATGCAAGTTCAAATACCATCTCACTCAAGGGCAAATCTGGCAAAGCCCATGGGTACTACATATTAAAATCGTGTGAAAAAGAGACTAGTGATGAAGGCAGAAAAATCACAAAACTCAGAGGAGTATAAAGAGAAAGAGAACCACAAAATCCGAGGTGCTAAAAGTTGGTATCCCAGTTAAGAACGGAGAGATATTTGTTAGACAGCTCTGCAATGGCAGATCCATTTAGAAAAAAAGAAAAAAAAGAAAGTTTAAAATCATCTTTTCAAATACTCGCTGTAAGCAGCTCCTCAGAAAAGAATACAGAAACCTTGGGGGCGTTTAAAATCAACACACCCAACTGCTGTTCCTGAATGGTCCTTCAGATGCCACTGTGCAGTGATGGATCCTTTGCACAACATTTGGTCAAAGGGATAAAACTAAGAGCACCTCTTAGACAATACTTCCAAAACCACACAAAACAAATTCCTCTGTTCACTGTACGACCAACAGGAGGCTAAATGAGCTGCACTATTTTTCACCAGTTTTTATTTTAATTCTTTATTTCTGACCATGAAGAGACACTTCCTCTCCTCCCAGTTGTTAGAGGTTTTTTCTCGTACAAAATTTCACTTTCATTTCCCAGAAGCACATGGCAGAGGACTCCTTCAGCTCAATACTTTCATCTCCGCAAATACTGAAGAGAGAGCACCACCCTCTTTTTGTTCTCTAAGCTCTCACCATCCACCTCACTACCTATTTTCCTCCTTCCACGTGACATTCCACTGTCTACCTCCACGACTCCTACAGCCAAGCCCTGACAAAGCGCAGCGACGAAGGCCTTGATGTAACCCCCACCACCAGAAAGAGAGAGTAGCACAAGAAACAAAGTGAGCACTCGTGGAGGAAATGAGCATTATTCAACACTCTTAACACTGAGCCAAAGCTCAAGGGGCAGGTTGAACCCAAGCACATGTCAAGTGGTCCCTCCACGTCCTTCATCCCAGGGCTACTCTCAAACTCTAATAGGATGAAGACAAATTCTGACGGCTCAGAGAACCAATAAGTCAAGGTAGATAATCACAGAGCTTAAACAGTTTTGTGACAGTGCCATATCTAAACTAATTTTGGAAAGGTGTCAAGTTTCCTTCCTTTCCCACCTCCTGTGCTCCTTCTCTCCCTAACCTGTATCAGCTCTCCTCCTCTGACAGCACACACTGCCATGACCCATTGCTCCCTAACATCTCTGAACCACTATGCAGGATGTCAGTGCTAAAGCTACGCTGACAACAGATGTACCAGCACAGGAGACAGAGTCTAAATGAGTTCTATATGACATCTGTATATACGGTCTGTCCCTGTACGTCCACCAGACCTCACCTACCAGAAATGTAAAACACAGTCAATCCAGAGAAAGTTTAGATGGTTAATATTTGGCAGTTATCTGAGGGAAAAAAAGAAGCCCAAGACTAATGCTCCTATGCATTATGTAGCTACATGGTTAGATACATATATATACATACATATGTATCTAACTATGTAGCTGGTTCTGCCTGTGCTACTTCACTTTGGACTGAAGACAGAACTAATAAGCAAAGAAAGGGGTTGATTTCTGTTTGTTTTGTTAACTGACAGCACATTCCTTTAACGGATCATACTTTCAAAACACTCCAACATCTCAATTGTAGATGAATTACAAAAAAAAAAAAAAAAAAAACCTCCACAAAATCCAGAAGCTTTTTAAACCTCACTTCTCTTTCCCAGGAAAATAAAACCAAATAAAACCAGACAACTATTACTTCAGTTTCAAAACTATTGCATCAAATCATGAGACCTTTTCCCTGAATTACATTAAAGTACATTCCCATGTAAATGAAACCTGAATAGACAAATAAAAAGGAGGGGAGACTATCCAGGCTATCAGAATCATACATTAAAAGTAGAGACAAAACCAAAAGCCACACCGCAAAGAAGCACACGAACCGCCCTCGCTTTTACCCCAAGTTGGATCCAACGGTTGCACACAGAGTTTCTACAAAATGGGTAACAGCAACAATGATGCAACCACTGCTTATATTAGGGAAGAGAGTAAACAGATGTAAGAACAAATCATTGCAAATAAGGGAAATAAATTGACTGAGACCAATTTACAAAACAAACCGACATCAAAAAAAGAACAGCCCTCTGAATGAAAGATCTTGTAAAACATTGGAACTAGACAGGGATTAAAGAGATGATGCTGAATTCTATTAAAGCATCTCTGAACTACAAAATTGTTACTCCCCAGAAGGAATAACATCATCTATCCACATATAAAAATTGATACACGTACATATACTTGATTTGTAGGTAACCTGCATTCATCCTGAACTGCAATGAGAACAGACTGAAGGATGCACTGCCTGCAGACTGAAGCAGTAATGGGATGCAGAAATGCAGTGGGAGGGGGGAAGAACACAGAGAACGCCGCCAGCAGGCTGCAGTCTCTCCAGCAGGGCAGGTAATTCCCCACTCACTCCATTTCATTCCATACCCAGAAAAAAAATAACACAGCAAAGAAGATTCCAAGTTGGGGATTTTTATCTGCCTGGAAATTGGGATCATGCGATCCATTTGGTGAAGCAGAATATTCAAGTTTTAACATCTTTCCCAAATTGCCAAATGCCACAAGAGGAGCCAACAACACAACGCCAGAACAAAAGAGGAGGCTGTGACAGTGCGAGTCAAAAGCTCTGCTGAAAATCTCTAATGCCACATTACACCACTGCACCATCTCAGTGACTCCCTCACACCAAGATGGGGGACAGCAGGATGCTCATGACTGAAGAAAAAGGGGGAAAGTGAGGACACGTTCCAAAACGCGCTCCAAATTAAACTTCTCTTGATTACAGTCAGACCTGCCATAAAGAGAATCACAGCACAGCTATGTGAGAAAGAAAGAGCAGAACAGAATTTTATCCCTGTCCCACTGCAGCTGGAGCATCTGAATGACACAATGCGCCAAGGGCCTTTATTAGATCAGCCCCAAAGTATTCAAAAGACACATTTCCTTGATGCAGGGCAGCAATCCTCCTGAAGGCAGCTGTGGCCAATGAGGGTTATGACTTGAGTCCTCCACTATTTTCACTCTAATCACTGATGTGTGCTGTTAGGTGCAGGCATTCTGCATGGAGATTATAGCTTCCGCTTGAGGGTGCTCCAGAACTGAGTGAGGGGTACAAGTGCTGCCCAAGAAGTCACTGGTAAGCAAATGGATTTACAAATATATATATATATATATATGTGTAAATGGAATGTGCTGGAGACTCACCAGACTAAAATCCAGTGGGCTGATAAATTATGTTCAACATACTACACACAGAGGCCATCTATGCAACCAGCCCTAAAAGAGAAATGCTGTTCTTCTAACAGGCCAATCTAGTTGGTCTCTCATTTCTTTTTAGTGCTTTCTGCCCAAACTGCTGATCTGTCCAAGAGAGTACCTCACTGTACATACCCACCACGGCAATGCTAACTCCATTACATGCCATTTGCAAGGCCCTCCGCTTTCAAGCAAATAAACTAACACACCGGGCTCCAAGAGGGAGAATGGGAAGCTACTTATGGCTCAAGGATGTTCAGCATTGCTTCTTTATCAAAGCAGTGGAATGGCAGAATAGATGATCACGAGAAGTATGATAGTATTACAACTTGCCACCGCAGGGCTCCTGGAGACCACTTAAAACATCAGGTCTTTCAAATTATCTTGCTTAAGTATACTGGAATTGGGTAAGCAGAGGTTCCGAAAAGGTCAGCTAGTTATCCTGATCTTCTCTACAGCTGCCTTGCATGTAAGGAACTACAGTCAAACAAAATGAGAAACAGTACTGGGGAATGACATGTCCTGCTGGTGTCACCTCAGAATCCTACAATGCTCTAGTCCACGTGGAATGGAGGAATTGGGCAAATGGCCGTAGTACCCATAGGATCACAGCCCCAAGCTCCAAGATGTATGGCATACACTCAAAGTACAACAAGACTACTGTGTCTAAGACCACGCTCTCCTTTCTGGGTAAAACGCAAATAACAGCAGAATATGTAAACTCCTGGGGGAGCAGAAGAAAAGAAAAGGAACAGAATGGAGAGAAGAAGGCAAATCTGTTGCTGATAGGAAATAATTGTTTGCACTATGGAAATTCCCTTCTCTACAAAGGGACAGAAACGGAAAAAAAGAGAAATGCCACCAAAACGGTTTTTACAGAAAATTAAAAGGAAAACCAAACAAACGAAACAAATAATCAGAGGTGACTGAACGAATGTCCTCGGTTCCCATCTTAGACAGCTCACACAGGAAGGCTCATGAGCTAAGTCTTCAGCCCAGAGTAATGGTGTGATCAGGAAAGCAAAAGACACATCGGTTTAACAGTCCCTGAATATAGTATTAAAACAAAATTGTACGGAACTGATCCGGTCATATTCAAATCCTCTTTTAAACTGGACTGGGCTGAGTAACAAAAATATAAAAGCTGTTTCTTATATTTTGAACAACTGAATTATAGTCCACATCACCTTACCTTGCTGAACTCTAAGTAATTTGCTATGTACGAAATAAAGTGCCTATGATTTTAAGGCATCCAAGATTTTCATGGTATTAAGACTAGCAGCTGCTGAAAAGCGATGATGGAGATGTCTAAGTGGCAAAGATTAGTACAAGCTTTTATTTGCCCAGATTTTAATTAGTTTACTACTGTCCTTTTCACCTTTATGTTAAATTAAAGGTCTATACAGAAATGTATGAAAATGCTAATTGAGAGAGCTACTTGAAGGAGATCTTGATGACATCAGGGTATTTGTTCCAACATTATGGAATTTGCAGCATTCTTAAAGAAAGGATATGGTCAAATAATAGCCAGTCCTGCCTGCTTACATAATCTAATTGAAATTTTACATTCTGGCATAAGCTATGAATCCTAAATATAGGCAGCACGGCCTTCTCTTTGGAACCTGCTGCACAAATACATCAATTATGACAAGAGTCTTCAAGCCAGCAATGCTCAGGCAGTGACAAGCGTTGCAACATTTCAAGTTACTTGTGTTACCTTTAAGGAATGCAGCACTTTTCACAAGGCAAACATAACGGATAAACTGATGGCTTAGTTCATCTACTAATATTTGGCACAGAGCTGATGATTTACAATTTTGTTGCGCCATTACCAGAATCAGCTAGGAAAACATGTATGCAGAAGCTAAGCTTTTTGGACAGTCACCAAGATCCAATGGTGGCATTACTGTCCAAAATAAAGCTTCGACTCGTCGCACAACAGTGACATCATCAGACATGACTTAACCTGGGAGAAACCACAGCTCCTCACTGCTTAGCACAGACAGTCCCAAATACAACGTGCCTGTTATCTCTCCTTCCGCCTTGGTATTTTCAAGATTTTCCTTGCAAGTAACTTAGGGAACATAAGAAAAACGGTAGAAGCAGAGCACAAGTGATGACACACAACGTCAGAAGATGAAGAGATGTGCTTTCCACAGTAATGCGCTTGCTGAGTGCAGAGAAGCTGGGGAGAGAGGCTGGGGATGAAGTATGCCTTACAATTACTGTTTCCACACAGAATTCCTGTGAGATCAATAGTGCAAGAATCACATTCATTTTGATGGGTTCCATTTATTTTCGAACGTTATGGAAAGAAACTGCTGCACATAATGCAGGCCCAGTAATAGCTTCACTAGAGTTCAGTGGGCATGGTAATTTGGATCACTGTGAAAGCTATTTTTTATTTAAAAAGAAAACAAGCCTCAGAAGTGGGTGGAAGGGCATCAGAATTTGAAGAGATGTGCTGTATAAAGTCTATCACTGAAACTCTTACATCAGGAAGGAGCAAATACTCTGCAAATTAAGACATGAATGTGGCTACAAAGAATTTGTGGACCAGGGGAACAAAACGTTCTGGCAAAGCACTGAAAGCAGCAAAGGGCAACTTAAAGCACACAACAATCCCACTGAAATAAGAGGTGGGGGGAAATTCAAACATAACAATATGCCCACGCTTAAATATTCTTCTACTATAAGGTTTTATGTTAAGAGGAATCAGCTGATTATCTTTACAAAGTTGAATACAATTTCAGAGAATCCTTTTAAATTGCTCGTGAATGTAAAAGCATCTCCTACCTTAAGGTGGGACCTAGAGAATGTTGTCTGGTAAAGATTTATGTTTGTTCTTCTTTTTGGATTTGCAATTCGTGATTTTCGCTATGCCTGATTTCAGATAACACGCGTCCTAAAACTTCTGTGACAAGGCATGAACTAAAAAAACAGAATACAGCAGAAAGACCTCAGACCACTTATTCCAGTACTTCTCTACCTCTCTGATTCTAAAGATCCCCTAAGCCTTTCCAAATGAAAATTCAGAAGCCATCTTGAGCACTATCATCACGGTTTTTTTGTGGCCATCTCAAGAACAGATCCAACTTTGAACACCTGTAATTTTTTTTCCTCCCTTTGCTTCTCTGCAGCTCGCCACTTGTTCAGCTTTTATTTCTTGTAACTGTTTCTCACCTTGTATACTTCATCCCTGCCTAAACCTGACCAATCACATCCGCCTAGAAGTTATGTAATCATCTCTTAAAAACTTCCAGTAGTGGAGGTGGCTGCAGCCTCTCTCATCAGCTGGAGGTTTAACCACCTCAAGCTTTGAAAGGTTTTCCTAATGCCAACTTAAAACCTACAGTAATATCAATCTGATACGTTTTTTGTCTCAGACATCATTAACCACCAACAGATAATTCCTTTTTCCCCCCTTCAACACTTTTTAACACAACAAAGGCTTTGCAATGACTCTCCTTAGCTTTCTTGACAGGTTTCACAACCTCTCTCCCTTTCATCTGTCCTCTCTGGACATGTTTTCCAAACTGTCAGTCAATTCTGCTGCTCTCCTCTGAAGCCCTTCTAACCGTCCATGCTCTTTAGCAAGACTGAAAAGAGCATCCCCTTCTCTGGGGCCATTTTACTCCTTTTACATCCCAGTCAAATGACCAACATTTGAGCAGCAGTGTGATGTTACTAACTCAGGTTTCTTTCCTACAAGACTGTGAACTAGCGAGTAGTTTACAGCACCAATTCTGTACCATCTTCCACCTCAGACAAACCAGTTAGAATTCTGCGCTGAGATAACACTGGGAAAGACAACTCCTGGCTCTAAAGGGGGGCAAGCACACATCCAAGACAGACATTTGGAAAAGAAGGGGCTGAAATTGCCCAGAAATGAAAACCAACCAGCTCTCCACGGTCTCCCATGAATGCTCAACCTAAACAAGAAGGGGAAGGGCAATAAACATCGGCAAGGAAAAATGAATGTTCATTTAAACCATCAATATTCAATAAAAATAAATGCCAAATTGTAAAAGCCTGGATATCTCTCTACTGCTTCCTTCTTAGCCACAAGGCCTGTCAGAGAAGAAAATTAGATTGTTTTGACATAATACGGTCTCGACAAATCTGTGTTGGCTGTTACAATCGCCATATGCAATTTGCTATGTCAAAAGATTTATATCGTTGAGAAGGTAAGGCCGATAATTGAAGTTCTGATGGGCCTAAGAAGAGAGTGTCATAATAAAGAAATCACTCAAAGGAACTTGGTTCAGCACAGCAAGCGGTTAAAAAAGATGCAGCTATTACCTAGCCAACTTGGTAAAAGAGAATTACTTTTACTTCACTCTAAATTTATGCACTCTAGATGGAGGAAAGCACGAGCTAAATGTATAAAACAATATAAATCTCAGGAGAAAAGAAATTCCTTTCCTCTTAACACTGCTCTCCTTGTGTAGTAAACTTGGTGACTGGCGGTACATTTTCAACCAAATATGCACACATACAAAATTACAGATACATCTCACTCCCCCAGTGACTTTATAACATGTTGCTAGGTAACAGTGCATACAAGTCAGGTTTCAAGACCTTTACTAAGTCACCATAAAATAGCGGCACAGGTCTTTTGCATGAATAATGTACATTTATATCCTTTTTCTGATGCCAATAGATCAGACACTGAAAACATGAATGTCTGCCAAACTGTAAACAATTTCCCATCAACTGCTACATGAAAACCAGCACATCAAAATGTTATATGTTTTTTCAGCATTCAAGCTTTCCCCTCCTCTCCTGTTTTCTGCTCTCACTCCTGCTACGTGCAGCCTTCATGAGCACTGCTATCCACAGTTCAGCACAGGTGATGTGGACTCATTTGGTGTAAAAACAATACAAATTTAATAGGTATCAGGACAACATATGGGACAACTGCCAAACACCAGAAATGGATTTCACAGGGTCCGAATCTGAAACTCAACTAAAAAAAAAATTTATACAGAATCATTCTTGCTCATTTTTTGTTTATCGTAATAATATACCAACGCTTTCATTCTTTTTTTTCAATGTGGCTTCTTCCAACCCACACAAGAAACTGTTTGGGCTAACCCATTTTACTTCCTGCCTGTCCTCAGTTTTTTCTTTTTCCTTTTTGTGGCTGGCTCCATGAAGCCTCAAAGCTTCATTTCTGCTGTTTCTCCCCTCTATTCTATTCTCCACAGCATTATTATCCCAGAGATCTGGGCAGATGAGGACAGTAACCCTTTCTTTCCATCGTGACAAAATGCTGCTGTTTCACCTTGACAGGGACCGAGGACAGAGCTAATTCCCTAGTTCATCTGACTATTTTTTTTTACTAGAATACAACTTACATTCAATTTAAATGAAAAAGGTGACCACTTATTCTCTACTGAATATCTTCTATCTCTGAAGTCTAGAACTTGCAACATGGACTGACATCTCCCTGTGAAACAGAAGTTTCTTCAGTGACTTTTTTCCTGATTTCTTCCTCTTTAAAAATTAAAGGCCAATTTAAAACAAAAACAAACAAAAAACAAAAGAACAAAAACAAAAAACAAAAACTAACAAAAAAAAATCCCAAACCAAAAAAACATTTAGTATGCAGAACAACTCCAACAACAACAGCACATCCACAATTTTGAGTTCAGTCAAATCAATAAGAGAGCACAGGAGTTATGATAGATTTTCCCTAAACATATTCTCCTCTTCAGACTCACATATGAATATCATTCTCACAGCAATAACCTGACAGTGGGAAAAAAAAAAAGAAAACAAACAAAAAAACCCACATTTTGCGTTTGATATGAATTTCAATTAGAACAATAATAAAAAATAAATAAAAATTGCTCATGAATCTCCAGGACTACTATTTTTTTTTGTGTTAATAAGCAAGAAATGCAGTAACAGTCATACTTGGCAAGCAGTGACTAGTTAGGTACCTTATGCTACTCTGAGCGAAAGGTCACCGTTCATTTACTGTTCCTATTTAACAGATGGGTAAAGACAGAGAAGAAGTTAAGAGCTGAATTTTCTAACATGCTAGGCACCTGCGACCCTTGGTGATCTTAAAACCAGAATTGCAGGTAGTTAGCATACCTGAAAAACACACCCAAGGAGATTTGCTGAATTAATTGATAGTGAACATAAAAGCCTGGAAAACAACAACTTGTTCCCATTTCCAAGTTTCAGTAAACAACACAATCCCTTTTTTTCTCTTCTCCCACTTCTTCCCCTCTTCCCTCCATCATGCACCTCTCTTCTTATAAGAGACAAGAATTACAAGTTAAGAAGTTGCAAGGCTTTGCTCCCTGAAATTCGAAGACTTAGCAAACCCAAGGCAAAGGGTTTCTTAGCCCACAGAAGGAGCAGCTGCTGCTGCTGCTTGCTGCTCAATTACCTGACAGCTTCATAAGAAAATCTGATGCCATCTTGACAGAGATGTCTTGGCTGAATAGTGCTGATGCTGTACTGGCCACAAAGTCAGAGTCTTTCAGCTTTGTGTTGTTGGGGGCTCTGTCAACAGTGCTAAGAGCAAAAGGTGCAGCTGAGATGTCACTGTCATCTTTGGGCTCTTCTTTCACTAGTAAAGGTGGAATACCTCCACTAGCCTGCCCAGCCACATCAGATGTTTTAGATACGGATGCTGATCCCAAAAGGTCAGGTCCAACTCCTTCCCTCTGTGGTCCCGGGCAGGAGTCACTATTTAGCTGTGGTGACACCTTCACCTCAGTTTCTGGTATTTCCTCCTTCACTTTGGATTCTGTCCTGAGGAAATGCTGATGGCAACGCATATGGAGTTTCAGGCTGAAGTGGCGGGAGGAGGTAAAAGGGCATAGCTGGCATTGAAAGGTCTCACCCCTGTCTTGGTGCTGATGAACCTGGTTCAAGAGGTGAAAGATAAAAGCACGTGTTAAGCAGAGTAGTTTACTAGCATTATAGAAATCTCAGCTCCATACTCCTCACTGTTTTAAAACAAGAACATTTAGCTAATGAGTGAACTCTTTACTCTGAGCACTCGGAAAGAGGTCAGCCACTAAGAACAGTAGGATTCTTCCACATGTAAGAAACATCTGCTTTTGTATCATGGAAACGATGTAAGTCTGCTTTGAGTGAGACAGATCCCAATGACCTGTCACTATGCAAAAAAAACTCACAAAATATAACTAGCAACTTCCTTGATTGAAAACAAACCTAAACAAAGAAACTCCAGAAGAACCTACTGATTACACGTTCTGCTAAGCGTGATCATTCTGGCTAACTTAGAAATAAAAACCGTTCAGAGCGACCCAGCAAACCATCATCCTGCAGAGCCACATCCAGTGTCAATTTATGTAACATTAGGTTAAAAAAGACCCCAATGCCTGGCAGTACCAAGGCATTGCTGAACCAACTGAAATTAATTCTACTGGAAAACAAACCGCTCTGTTAGGAGGAAATATAAACAGGAGGGATGCTGTTTGTCAGCTAACTTTATCAATCTGTTAAACCAGTTAATCCCACTGTCCTCGTATTTTGACTTGAGCTCTACTTCAAAGATTCTGTGTCCTCCAGCATGATTACAGAATGAACAGAATCCTCAGGCCTGATCTTGATAACCTCATAAAAAGTGCTCCACCCATTCATCTGCAGTGGTTTACGTATTACCTATGAGGACTGCTCCAAAAGTAATGCCACCTATTAATTACGCTACCCCATAACATCAGAGGCAGATAGTGGCGGTGTGGCAGTAGACGTTGAACCTTCCTGACAGTACATTTTGCTGTTGTGTGACAGAGGGCAGCAGAGGGGCAGATTGACAAGATGGCATCTGTCATGGAAGTGCATATGATGCGAAGGTGTGCCACTGAACTTCTCCACAGAAAAAAATGGCACCCACTGACATTCAGTAATGCTTGCTGAATCTTTACAGAGAACAAACAGTGGATGCGAGCACACCTAAGTGGTGAGTGGTACAGTGGCTCACCTCTGCTGGTGCAGGTTTATACGAGCATGGCATGCAGGCTCCTGTCTGCTGCTGATGAAAATGCGTAGCTAATGGCAGTGACTATGTTAAAAGTAGTCTTTTGTAGCTGAGAATTTGCTGTATCAAGTAGTCTTATTGTACTCGATCTGTTGTTTCCATGAAATAAATAGCAGGCATTACTTTTGGAGCACCCTTAGTATTCAAAAAGTTACATTCATTAATATGAACGATGTATAAACAGTTGTACAACACATGACATCTGCTGAACGCAAAATACTTCACCTGAAACACGGAGGGGTTCAATGAACCCTTAGCAAATCACATCTCATTCCCTACCCTGCTGGGTGGCACTCTATTCTAAACTCTCTGGCCTTCACTCAGAGGCAGACATCCCAGAGAATCAAAGCTTGTTGCTGATGTCTGGGAGTCTAAAAGCCCTGAGAGCTCCAGCTCCAACCAAAACTCAGCTTTCCATGTGGGAGCCTGGAAGGCCCAGCTCCAGTTAAGGCTTTCAGTGCTTTTTGGTTTCCCACAGCACTGAGACCAATGTCCAGAGAGCCCTGGAGCAGGCTGTGGGGGTAGCTGCAGCATCTTCCAAATACAGCTTTGTCAAAATTTTGATTGGAAGGAGTTTCTCACAGTAAAAGATTTATCCAGATTCATTCTTTATATAGAAACAGGAATTCAGTCACAAGATGACATCTATCATTCCCAGCTCTCCACACAGTGGACTTGAATGCAGATCTCCAAAAACGTAAAGTTGGGAGACCTCCTTCTTTTATTCTTCTTGGCATTCAGTGAAAACATAATTCACTAGTGCAATTTGCATTCAGTGGCTCCTCAAGGGTTCTGGAGATTAGGTGTTAAACAAACAGCTAGAGACCATTTCTTTTGGTCTGCCACTTTATAGAATGACATTCTCGGTACTGTATAAGCACGACCTTTACAGACAAAGTAATTCTGGAATCTTAAAATCACACCTGACAACAAAAAAAATTAGAACTGTCTTAGGTTAGCATTAGCTTTTAAAGCAATAATCTTGCAGAAGAACAGCAGCACAATAATTCCTAAACATTAATAGGTTGCAATGGAAATGCCAACCAGACTGACTGTCCATACTACTGGAAACTGGATGGTCTGTAAGCACAGCAGTATTCAAGCAATTTCCTTCATGAAGAGCACCGGGATGTACTAATGGTAGCAAGCACTCTCACCATGGCAACTTTCTCCCTTACACCCACTGAGATCTTGCATGCCAGAGTTTGTCGCCAGGATCCCCACCAATCAACATTTCCCTGCCTACATATTTAACCACTTGTTCCGGAGGCCCTGAATCAGAACCATCAATAAGATGCCTTCACCAGGCTGTCGCTGCTGCCGTTGGTGAAGAAGTCTGTGTGGGAGCCACCTTCTCTTCCCAGGTTCATGGCATGACACCTCACAATATCTTTAGGGAATCAATAAGAATGGGGAGACTGATTCACCCGAATTGGGACTTCTCTCCCGTCTAAAGACAACAGGAGCGTCACCAATAAATTTCTCCTGTAATGAAGTATTTTATAGCTTGTAGCCAAGGAACGTCAGAATTCAAAAGCAAAGATTTTGGAGCTGTCGGAGTGGGTCCAGAGGTGGGCTCTCCTATGCCATGAGAAGAGTCGAGGCACCAACTACTTGTTGCAACAAGCAAAATACCCTGTAGAGCTACACAGAAAGACAATCACAAGAGAGATCCAAGTCACACAGTCCAACAGGCTGTCTTCACCCTCCAGTAAACGGCTCTTATACTGTGCTAGTGCTACCCGAGCCACCAGATGTACTCTTTAGACTCAGCCAGGCTACTGGTGGTAGTGGTAGGGCTACTGCAAAGGGAGATGGTTAACCCCTGACACAGATAACCACTGCATCCTGAGCCAAATCCTGTCCCACAGCAAGACAGCATGAACCACAGGCAAAAGGAGACGAGGGCAGCTGAAAAGTTTTGTCCCGAGTCCCAGTGTCAAAACCATTGATAGACTTCTGCCTTCTGAGTTTGCTTCATTTAACTGTGGAGATTCTCCTTGACTGTGCAAAGTATATCTTTATTTTAACCTGAAAGTCTTCCTAGTCTCAAACAGTATTTTGTGTTTCTACAGTTCCATTGTCTGTGCTTCAACGGGCTTACACAGTTCCTACAGACTTCAGACACCGTTTGGGAATTTGGGTACAAGTTGGTCATGGAAAATCTTTTCTTTCTTTTATTTCTCTTGTTGCCTCCCCAGTCTCACATTTTAAGAATGATAAAAAAGAGTCTCTTCTCTACCATACGCATTATTTTGATCACACCCTCTTTTTAGAGCTGCTAGTCCCATTCTTTTCAGTTTCTTTCTTCAAAGGGAAAAGAAAGTTCTTGCCATCCCAGTAATCACTTTCACTTCCATCTTTTAAAATCCCTTCTATTACTAATATATCTTTTTGACACAAAATATGCAGCAGAAGTGAGTATCAAAAGTGATAGCACACTGTATTTTACAATAGCATTGTAATATTTTCAGTGTTATTTCTATTCTATTCTACGCATATTTGAATATTGAACATACTTTTTAATCACTGCTGCATATGCCAAGAAAAGGTTTTCATTGAACTGTCTGCAACGATATCCAGATATTTTCCCTGAGTAGTTGCAGTTAGCTACATTAAAGACAGTCAGGTGCATGATTAGTTTAAGACCGCTGTTTCCAAGGCACACTACCTTGTATTTGTCAACAATAACTTCATTTGCCCTCGCATTTGTCTGCCAGCTACTTCTTTTTATTCCCTTTCAAGTTTTGCCTTTTCTAATCTTGATTCACGTACAAAAGGTTTGTATCATTTACAATTCTCTTACCCACAGCCATCATTCCGTGCACATTACATTTGTTAAAATACACACAATCCCACCCTTAGTGATGGAACACCCGTCTGTTAGCCTTTTGTCACGCTTAGCATTGCTAGTTTCTTCCTACCCTTTGTTTTACCATCTCTTGGTAAATTCCTAATTTGCCGCAATACATCATATTGCTTAATTTATTTGGCACCTTCTCAATGACAAGCTTTGCCAAAGGCTTTTGTAAAGGCCAAATACATTTCAGCTGATTCTCAAGTCCATGATTTTCTTGACATGCTTGGAACATCTTAGTGGAAGAACACAAGATTCTCTTTTACAGAAGCCACATATCCCTATCATATCACATCATTCATATCACTGTATATTTTCTGATACATTTTTTGCCGACAAACTAATATTTCTGGTATCGTAAGCAGTTCGTTAAATCAACTTTTCATCCCTAAAAGCAACTTCCTGACCAACTTACCAGCCACTTAAAGTGATGCAATCCCACCCAACACAGAAAAACAGGTAGCAGGTGTGACAGAAACAGCAAGCTACTCCTGCAATTTTATAGCACCCATCAGGTACATCTTCGCTTGTCCCCTTCCTTAAGTTTGGGAACAGATTCTCCCTTCTACTTATGAAGCACAGGAAGGAAAGGTTTGGCATTCATCCTTCTTTTGTGGTAAATAGCAGGCATTATTGTTTTGTTTTTTTTGTTTTTTGTTTTGTTTTGTTTATTTGTTTATTTATTTATTTTCACGCTAGGAATAAGAGGAGATATTTTTCGAAGAACATTAATCCCTAAGCAAAATGAGGACGTTCACTGAGTGAGCGTGAATGTTTGCTGCTGGCTACTCACTCTGACCTACTTTCTAGGACCCCGTTATTAGTTTTTTCTTTACTTGTTACAGGTTTTCTTTTTCTCACTTACTTTGTTTGATGCAAACTAACATTTTCACATGGGATATCTGCTTAAGCAACCACTATAGCCAGCAACAACTACAATGTGGCCATTTGCCCATACTTGTCTCCTGCATGGGAACTGCTGAGTCACAGCCTGGACTGCCAATTGAGCACCTGGAGAAAAGACCCTGTCAGCCCTGGGAGCACAGGTGAAGGCAATTCACGGTGCAATCAGAAGGGGTGGAGCCAGGCTCACTCCTCTCAGACCTCATTTAAGGGCTGACTGCCATTGAGGAAGGATTTCTTGCTGGAGATCTCTCCTCTTGGAGTTCTTCTCTGCAAATCTAGATCTTTGGAGACAAGTATTCCTTACTCTTCTTTTCTAACACCTTCCCATTGCACTGATTCTGCTGCCATTACATCTTCCCCACCTATTTTTAGCATTTGTTGGTTCTTTTTCAGACCTTCTAGCAAAATGCCTTTTTCAAAGACTGAATTCAGGTATGTTTGCTAAGTCTGTATTTTGTATCTATGAAGTGCTTTCTACCTTTTCATTTCTGATAAGCTCCATCTTCATTATAAGACACTGGTTCTGGTATGATCCTCCACCTCAGGATACATATGTTACTTATAAAGTCCTCTCTTTTTGAAACTGTTTCCTTGATTTGCTTAAAAAAAAAAACCAAGGAAAACAAAGTCTTTCTGCAAGACGGGATTACACGTTAAAAGTATATAAATAAATATACATATCTAACATGTATAAAATTATTTTATCTGTAAGATTTTTTAGGCAGCAGTACATTTCATATCGTATTCTTGCATCGTATGCAGAAAGTGACAAGATTAAAAGGCAAGTATTTTAAGTAACTTGTGGTATATAATTCTGGGTCTTAGGGCATGGACTTCTGCTGCTGAAAAGCTGTGTAAGTTTGTATTACCTTCCCTCAGCTGAGATGAGGTAATGGAATCACAGGAGCCTCCCATGGCCCTTTAAGGGTAACTTAAACAAAACTCAACAGAAAGCTCTCGCATAAAATACAGCCAGTCTCTCAATAGGGTGAAGTTGCCTTAAAGTAACCTGTTTTGTCTTTCACCAAAATGGATTATGAACTTTGCTAAGAAAGAAAAAGGAGAAAAGCAAATCACTAAGGGTGCAGGGGAAGAGTAGCAAGGACCTGTTTACATTCTTCCGAGACTTTCCTAATTCCCACTGTTGTGTAATCAATAGCCCCTCTAACGAGCAGGTTGATTATAATCCTTTGCATATGACAGAAATATTAATCTTAGATCATGCTGCATAGCCCTTCACAAGAAACAGAAGCAGGAAGACACTGTTTTCAAGTATCTCATGATCTCTCTGCCACTGCATTTGCCTTTTCTGCTAAGGTTAATCTTCCATTTTTTCACTTTCTGTCATAATATCAAGTTTCAGCACGTTTGCAGCACCAAGCTTCTTTTCCACTGCTAGAAGAGCTGGCTCACCCATTTCTGCATTATGTCTATATAGCAGCACAAGGAACAGTTATAGGTATTATTTTTGGCCATATGCTCCTCTTCCTTGTTCCCCTTTCCAAGTACTCAGGCTAATATCCTGTTGCTTTCTTGGAACGTAGCCGTATGATCTCACAGCCTAACCTTCCACCGATTGCTGAGCAAGATATGCATATGATCCAAAGATACCAATTGGCCAAAATCTGACCAATGCTTGCGGTATTGCTCTGAGGTAAATTTAATTCCTGCTTCTCCACCAGTAAAAACAGAAAGGCCTGAAAACACCTTGCTCAATTACACCACCCCCTTCTGCAGCTTCAGAACTAGCACTTGTTCTCAGTTTGTCGAAACACAAACTCAATCTGATCACGTCTCTTTCTTTCTGAGTGAAAAAATAACAAGACTCAAAGACAACCCTCACTGCTTGCCAGGACCCCGCTCAGACGCCCATTCACTTTTTCTATCTTCACTTTCAGTATTCCTTGGACCTCGGGAAACCACATTACGATACCAGAATCAACTCCTGAGAGGCTACCCTCAGACTCCTAGGAAGAGGGGCCAAAACTTGTGGTTATGCAAATACTATTATTTGTCTCCAAAAAAGACCAATAAAATTCTCTACCACGTCTATTTTAGGACTTTCTGAGGTGCCCACAACTATGGAATTTAAATGCAATACAACAATTACAGGTAAAACGACATGCCTTAAAAGGCAGTTCACTCAGTCTCTCTTGTTCATTGCATGGAAACATTCCTTCCACTTCCCTCCTTGCCTTTTACTTCCTCTCCTCTAGTTGTGAGCTGGTCCTGGCAAAGTTCCCTTACTGGAAAAAAGCTTTCATCTACAGGGTGGGTAGCACACGCATGGTCAGAGCTGGAATCTATCCAACTCTCTCTCCATTAACATTTTCTTTAGCAGGAGACAAGATATCAAAAACGTTGGCAACGTGATACTCTTGGCCAATGAGTTTTGTGTGTTATGACTGCAGGAAAATAACAGATAATTTACATTATGTAGGTGTTATTCATTAACCGAAATAAACACAGGATACGGAAGTTCCATATGAGCGCACACACAAACCCGTAATGGAAATGAATCTCTCAGATTCAATGGAAAATGACTACAAGAACATAATAAAAAAAGAGGAGGTACTCCAGCTCACAACTATGCTGCCTGAGAGGAAATAAAGACAATGCTATCAGATTTGGAAGACTGCAGCTGGACTAAACAGCTAAACACGTTTTGTCTGTCATTCTGATCGATGGAACTTAAAACCAAAAATTAAAGAGCAGCATAAATAAAAAAAAGTTTAGCTAGTGGTAACATAGTAAAAAATTGACTTATAATGACAAATGCCGTCCTAGCACCGTAATTTTGCAGTCTCACCTGCTGCTGCTGTTCACTCATGGGGAGAAAGAGAGGAGCAGAGAGCTAGGGGCAGCTCTGCCTTCATGGGATTCCTGCCAGGAAGGAGATAAGACCAGGTAGCTCCCAGAGGATTTGGGGACAATGAAGAGAACTGAAATGTTCAAATGAAGTAGCCAGAACACTACATCCCAGCTCCCATCTGTGCTGTACTATTTCTGACATGTATTCATTTGATTTTGAATACTGTTAGCTTATATATGTGTTTTTAAAGCTCATATTTATTCACATACAGATTTAAAAGCAGCAAATTTTTGTAATGAGAAATCTAATTTTTTTTTTATTTTTAATCTTGGTATCAATTTATACAAAGGGAACTCAAAATATATCTGACACTGTTAACAAATGACTAATACGTCTATACTTCATTCACCTACTACTATGCAAATATTTTACCTTTACACAAATTCTGACTTAATAGACGTTTTTATGAATGGACTACTTGAATGAGGAAAGCGTATGAAACCCCTGGAATTTAAGGTAGAATATTATCTTGCAAATACCTGTACTTGTGATTTTATGCATCCATTCATAAGACTATAACTAGAATAAAAGACCACATACTGGTCAATTAGTTTTATAAAGCAATTGGCTTCATCTTAAATAGAGCAGTTTTACTAGCAAAGACCACTGAGTAACATCGTGACCTGCATGACTAGACTGCATTGACTGAGGATATTTGGAACCTCACCTACACAGTAAGTCCAAAGGAGACTCAAAATGAGCTCAAATTAAGCAATAATCACCACACTAACAAATAATAAATACTACTGTTACGTTTTTAGCAGGAGTTTGTTCGAAGACAACACAGGTTCAGTTGCCGATGGGGTTTACGTTAGGCAGGGAGCAAAAAAGACTAAAAGGGCTTCGGAGAGCCAACAATCTGATAGCACACAGAGACAGTGAAAAAGTTCCTGATTTCTTCCAGCATCCTATCTATGACCTCCTACGGAAATCACCACGTGCACAAGTAAGGGATAGGCCGTCGCCCTGTAAATAATAATCCCAAGAAGGTACAAAATGCAGAGATCAAGAATTTCTGCAGGGAACAACAGAGATGTCTTCCACAAAACAGGGGACGATACCAGCTAGCTTTCAGATGATGCATGCCTCTGTGCAGACTGTCAACAACGGAAAACAAAATCACTCCTTTGTGTCTTCTACTTAAGATGGCCATCTGAGCCCTCTAGTCAACACCAAGTCCGAAAACAAAAGAAAGTTGCAAATACCAAAACCTACTTGGAACCGGTAAGATTCCCCATAATACACTAAGAATGCCTGGGAACAGTGCACTGATTCACGGCAGAAGTAAGCAGTGAGCTTTCAGGCTTTGGAAGAATGATTTCAGGCCTAGCAAGGACCTGAAATGTGGCCCTATCTGCTACTGTGATCAGTGGAATTGTCTGATTTTAGACTTAACAGTCACTCAGATCTAAGCAAGGTGAGACTCCTGTCCGGCCATCTCAGATGTTGTGACAGCAGCACATAAAAGCTGAACCACCAGTCCTGTCGTCCCCCCAAACTGTGAGACCTGTTGTCCAAAACAAAGAAAATACGAACGGTAATAAAACATCTCATTGGTATTGTAACAGCTCAACTGCACATTAACAAAGTAAACTTTTTACCCTTCAGCTTCTTTATCCATGGATTGATGGGCCAGGTACCATTTTTACTTCAGCAAGCATGCGCTACTGTATGCAAAGATCAGGTACTCAGTACCTTGCAATCATGCAGTACTTCTGCTAAATAGACCAGTTTTTCTGAAATTCTTTTACGTTTTTATACTTCTTTATATCAACACAAACATTGGTTCACCTTCTTTTGGAGCCTAAGGTGTAGGCTGAGTTAAAACGTATCTTAAGTTTAGCAGAAACATTTCAAAACACAACATTACAGTATAACCTGTTTGTCTTCGCTTTGGATGCTTCATTTCTGGAATATCTGCAGTTAAAAACCATGGCAAGAATAAAGCTAAAGCTGCAGAGCTGTAGGCCAACAGCATACTGCAATGGCAGACAGCTACCAGCATGCATCCTGAAAGCAGCACCTCTGTGTTCGCATGGTGTCACCTGTCAGCTAACATCCCCACTTCTGCTGGCTCCAGCTCCTGAACTAAATCCATCACAGGCCACTTGTGCTGCATCAAGTGGATGCAGACCAAGGCAGCTGCCACACAACATAAAATGGAAAAGCGAGAAAAGGAGAGGAATTTATTTCTTTACCTATTTATGGTGTCTTTACATAAAGACAGACATAATTACAGTACTAATAGTGAACTTTTATCCTCGCGAATGTCACTGAAGTACGTTTGCTGCACTATCATTTTCTGATTGACAAGTCCATGTTCTGATAGTCACTAAGCAATTCCCTTACCTTCATGTGTGATTTGAGATTGTCCTTGCGCGCACAGCGAAATGGACAGAGCGGACACTGATGACTTTTTAAACCTGTGTGAATCACCATGTGCCGTTTCCAGTAACTCTTCCTCTTGATAACCAAACCACAGATCGGACACTGGAAAGGTTTTCCTCCTTCTTCTTCTGAGGCTTAGCAGAAGGGGGAAGAAAAAGAGAGGGTCCTTTACAGACACTTGCTGAATGCTTTTCTCTTGTAAACAGACTCAAGACACCATTTTTCAGTGCTAGAATTTCATCTGCAAAGGGACACATCAGTTAAACAACAACACGTACCAGAAATTTCAGTTCCTCTCCCTGTATGTCCCCTTCCCACTTAATCTAGTTATTCTCCCTCTAAGAAAGGTCACAATAATTTTATAAAGGTTAATGTCCCAAACATCCTTTGGCTAATCAGTAGGGGATGCTATTCTGTCTCACCTGGTGCTAATGTTCCTTATAATTTAACAGAACTGAGATGGATGTCTCTCATAATCATCACTTTGCAGCTTCATTTCCTATCAAATGCCAGATGTAGTTGGGTATGGAAAATAAGCTTAATTGTTCAAAAATGATCCATTCCCATATTCGATGGTTAGCCAGGACAGCAAGGGGGATATAAAACACAGGGCCACTCACACCTTGACTGACAAGCACGTTGGCATGGTATCTCATGTGTATTTAACAGGAGAACTGTTTAACTATGGCTCAAACAGGTACTGCCACAACTTCAGCTGTCAGGAGTCCTAGGGTCAGGGGTTTCCTTCTACTCCGCCAGATACCAGGGCATTAAATTCAACTGCCTTCCTAAACATTTTCACTCTGCTTTACTGCTCTAAGGTAAGGATTTGATAGCACTTATCAAGTAAATACGGTTAGTCCACTGAGTGTGGAACCACCTCAAGCCTGATGGAAATTCCTTGCTGCTGACTATACCCAACTAACCACCCATTCTTCCCTCATCACAGCTAACTTCCTCTGCTTATTACAAATGCCTAGAATTACCACAAATTTGAAGCCTTTGTTCAAACACACAGAGCTCAGCAGTGCCTGTCCCTGCTATCTGGAATTGCTCTCAGGCTCTCAGAATATTTCGCCTCATTTTTATCAGTGATTTCCTACTTATAAGAATATAGCAAACACCAAATTCCCCTGATGAAGAACTAAGTAGTAAAAGCCTCCAGAAAGCTTTGTAATTCCTTCTGTTAAGTAGGAAACAAAGACTGTAATTCCACCAATTAGGTACTCATTATCTAAGTGCAAAAAAAAAAAGGACACACCATCAAGGCACGTACTTCTGCAATTTTAGGAATTCTACTCGTGACATTTTCAACCACACTCAACTTATTATCAAAGTGCTCCCCACTCTGCCCAGTGACAGAACAAGGGGCAAGAGCACAAAGTGCAACACAGGAAGTCCCACGCAAACATGAGAAAGAACTTCTTCGAGTGTTAAAGAGGGCTGGAACAAGCTGCCTGCAAAGGCTGCTGAGTCTCCTTCCCTGGAGATATTCAAAACCCATCTGGGTGATTTCCTGTGTAAACTGCTCTAGGGAACCTGCTTTAGCACGGGAGTTGGATGAGATGATCTTCAGAGGCCCCTTCCAGCCCCTACGATTTTGCAGTTCTGTGACTTCACCACTAATAATGTCAATTAATGGCAAACAGGAATTACATCGGCCCTATTGAAAGCTCAGGCACGTTAGTTCTTTACCATACTTCACATACCTTACCAAAGAAAAAAAATATACGGCGTCTCCAGCTTTCCTTCATTTACAGTGACACCTATTGCATGTCACACAGCATCAATTACTTGGAAAAAGTGAAGAGAGAATTAGCCAGGAAGCAAATTCGGGAACAAAACTGCAAGCATTGCAGACAAAAAGTTATTACCAAGCAAGGAGTCAGTCAGAAAGAAAGAAAGGATCTGCGGCCTATACTCTCTCAGAAATGATTTCAGAATTTTAACACATTACAGACTTCCTTTTAAGCTTGATCCAAAACACATAAGCACGTAATAAAGTTGGCAATACTAGCAAATCAACTGCTAACAAAGTTACCCTTCTCTTTCCCCTTTCACTCTAATCTGCGCAAGAATGATCTTAGCCCACCAAACCTGACCTGCAGCATCAGTGTGATGATGTTCTTGTAGGCCACAGCTCCAGCTTCTCACCTGAAATAAGCCTGACCAAATAGCTCAGAATCACAGACAGAAGAGCAGCAGGAATACTCTTGTTATTAACATACACCTCTAAGCAGCCTCCATCTTTGCTGCTTCTAACTTGTCAACATCTAATTAATCTTACAGAGTATTGATCTTATAACCAAAGCTAGATGTTTCTGGTGGGTAAGTAAAAGTGACTTGTAACAAAACAGTTAAGTCAGCAGTGCCTTGAGTACTCTAAGCACGAAAGGGGAGCAAAATCTATGCCTAACAGTCATAGAAGCTTAACTCTGAGAACAAGCCAAAAACCCTACGTCTCAAGAAGCAATCAGACACACAATAGCAGATTCCACACTATAAAGTGAAAGATTGGCTTTTTTGCTTTTAGTGCCATAAGGTTATAAATGCACAAGGAATTGAGAATATGTGACATTTCTTTTTACGGTAAGAATATACGTGCTCTGCTACACCAGGCAACTCGCACAGAATTTTCCAATCAGAGGTCACTTCTGACCTTTTTGACTAACCGGGACTTTTTTCGCAAGCTGCATTCCTTCCTGGCCAAAGGAAACAAGGAATCTGGCTTTCCACAATCGACATCCAGATATGCTAACCAGCAGCTTGCTTTTTGTTTTCAGTTGGTTAATTATTCAGAAAGGAAAAACTTAACTGTGTATTAGAAAACCGACTTAGAAGATCTTTTGTTATGAACATTACACTATAAAGTCAGCTTGGATGCCAACTGGCACTGGCCCAGTGCGTATAAACTGAAAGGAAACACCCTTCCTCTTGGGATCCTATTCCCATATATTATAAAAAATGAATAGTTGTTCCTTGGTTACCAAGGACCTGAGGCAGTCAGCCCCTATTGTTATCTTTCAGCAGTACAGTAAGCCAGGGCCTTCAGCAAAGAGAACAGTTGCTAGGAATTTGCTGCATCAGAACTAGTTTATGAAGTGCTGGTACCAGAGCACTTACATATGCCAGAGCATTCCCCTACTACGAGCTCCACAAAGTGCACAGTTTGTTAGTTGAACACAGAAACCGGATTTTATTACAACTATTTACCTTTCCCCAGTGAAAAGGGAGAAGAGCCTTTTTTCCCAGCAAGAAACAAACTAATAAATTAATTTTAACCTTTTTCCTTTCCTATAGCTGCCTTTCCTGTACGAAGACCAGTGTGCACCAGAAAGCTGCATTAAAGTAATGCCCATGGTCACATTGGGGTAGCCTGTGTGGGTACTCCTGGTTCAACACAAAGGGGCCTTTTTTCGGTTTAGCTTCTACTGCTCTGAGAAAGGACTTCATTTAAACTAATGGCAACCTTACGCCAAGACCCATGGCAAGAACAGTCTGCTGCTTTAACTGCCTTGGCAAAATAATACCAGAAAAGCCCTTGGAGAACATTTGCACCTCACAGCAAAAAACTGCTCTCAGTTGCACCTCATCGGCTCCCTTCCCTACACGCCCACTCAGGCTCCCCAACTGAATTGCTGCACTCGTCCAGTCAAGATAACGCTCCTGACAAATTCAGTCGGATACAAATCCAATGTACTGAACCACTTTGTGCACCCTGTGAACATACCTGATGTGCTTCCTTATCCTCTACACGAAAATACCACTGCAGGGAGAACACTGACATCAGACAACAGAGGTGTGTGCTTTCTACCAGAAATATATATTACCAATGTGAACGTTTTATAAAAAGAGGTGAAGGAAATCTTGTTTTTCCTTATTTTGAAGATGGATACATTAAGTTCTCCCGCGTGGCCTACCAGTTCTCCAAAGCTTCTGTTACCAAGACTGTTTCTTCCCTACAAGCCCAATTCCTTGAATGCCAACAGTTGGAACTGGTGGAGGGAAGGCACAAGTGTGAAATGGTTCTTGTTGAGCTAAATTAGAGAAAGGCAGTTCACTTTTTTCCTTTTTTAATGACAAAGCTTTGTAAAAGACTGAACACGTGAGATTTGTTCATGCTGCAAAAAAAATTTAATGAAAAGTGGCAACATAATAATATACTCTGGTAAATTAGGACAGGGTAGTAAGCGATTATACAAAAGTCCATTTGTGACAGAGACAGCAGGAGGGAGAATTCTTCCTTGTCCAGTATTTCAAAAGCACTAGTTTTGTATATGCTCACTGATACTGTGAGCTCCCTAACAGGGATTCTTTGATCTTCTCCATTAAATATTTTTGTGGATTTACTTGGAACATGGCGAGGGGAGGGAAAATACCATTGTATGAAATTAAAAAAAAAAAAAACAAAAAAAACAGAACTGGACCCTTATAGCTTTCAAAGAACTGAAACGTTTGTGACAGTTTGGTCTTCAACTGGTATTTTAGAAAGCTTTCCTATTGTTTCCCTACAGTATCTAATTATCGTTCTCATAATACTTGGAATCAAAACAAACCCAGACCCATTGAAGAAATGCTACATAAACCTATAGAAAAACAAATGCGTTCTATTTAGTTGCTCAAACCATATCCATACCTGTACTAGTGGGTTTGGATGCTCTTCCCTTAGGGACTGGCAGTAACAATAATTCCAAAGACTGCGGTGGAGTTGCTTTCTCTTGCTTCATCTCTGAAAGCTGCAGGGGATCCTCAGCAACCAGCGATTTCTTCTTCTCTGCCAACAGGGTGCCTGCAGCCCTTGCAGCAACCTCCTTGAGCAGGGCAGCTGAAGAGGTCATGGAAGCCAGAGAAAGGAAAGAACTAGCCGGAGGCGGGTGCTCCTGCCCAGGAGTCATGCTTCTTTCACTCACTTTTTTTGATAAAGCTGCTAACGTGGAGCTGGCAGACTGAGAGCTAAAAGGCGAGGAAAAGGATTCGAATCTTATGTTATCTTCAGTCCTTGAAAGAGATCTGTCCTGCAGAACAGCATTAGCTGCAGCCTTCAGTTTCAGGATAGCTGAATCGGGGGACAAACCACAGGTGGTGGTTGAGTTTGGCAACCACTTCCCTTGATTCCATATGAAGTGACTACCTGCACTGTATTGGTCACTTTGTTCCTGCTTCTCAGCTAGCTTTCTGGCAAGCACACTGAGCTGCTGGGCATGATGAGCAGGTGGAGAGAAGGAGAGATTTGAGCCAAGATTTGCAGGGGACTCAACTCTGCCATTGACTGTAACAGCAGCATCCAGCTTGAGGGAGCCAGCCTCCAACAGCCGCCTCAGGTTACTACTCAGTGGCTTATTTGAACCAGGAGGTTCTTCCTCACACAGAGGTGACGCATCAGGAGAAAGGTGCTCTTTGCTCTGCAACGTGTCTCTTAGTGCTTCATTTTCAATGGTTCCCAACTCCGCTGTGTTGCTGCTAGGAGTTGCACTTCCCAAAGAAGTATCTGGGGAAGTGGACTGCTCTTGGATCCTGTCTTCAAGAGACAACTTAAAGTTCTCCTGGACTTCTCCATATGATGCTTCTGAAGGAGTCTCTGAAGAATTTCCAAACCAGCGTTCCTCTTCACTGAGTTCACCTTCCACTTCTTCCTGTCTGGTACCATCTGTGTGGAACCAAGAATAACAGCATCATTTCCAAATCCGTGCAAAATAGCCTCTTAATGCAGAGTGTATTTGGCTCTGCACAACTACCCTGAATAGTCACCTGACATCCCTCTGAAGTGCATGGACTTGGCACGAGCCTGGATCAAGTGATCGGCAAAAAGTGTTTTGAGAACAAAGAAGGGCTCATGTGGAGACAAAATCATGGAAGCTTGTCACCTTTCTGACTGTATGACTAGAACAGCTAGAACTGCAGCAGTACAAATACGCCACAAATATATGCCACGGCACTGCTCATACACTGCAATTATTTTATTGCTAGAGTAGTTTGCACATCCTGCAATACATTACCAACTCTGTGCTATAAAGCAGGCATTTAATAGGCCCACAATCTCAGTGCGGATAACATAGGCATGCCTTCAGAAGCAGATCAGGTGTATAGCTATTCAGAGAAGTTTCTTCCAGAGACTTTAAATCTCAGCCCAATCCTGCAGTGACCCCTATCTAAAACATAATAAAATTTGTACCACTAATACACACTTCATTTCTGAATAGCCGAAATGACTCATACACGAACACAAGCTACGGCTCTTACCTCTCCAACTATTTGAGACAGGAATATCATACTTGCAAGACTATTATTATTATTTTTCACACCACTTGTTTCTTTTTATTTGCTCATCACTCACGTTATTTGAGTTTAAAGTTTAAAACACCACCCCAAACTATTTTCATTTTTAAATATAAAGCGTTGGTCTCAATGCAATTAATTACATTTTCTCTTCCGGGTAGCCACAATACACCTAGTTCCTCCTCAGACCTAATTGTCAGTGTTTACAGAGCTGCATCTCTGGGTTGCTCTTCTTCCTATAAAGCAAGTAAAGTAATACAGACGTGATCAGGGCCACTTTTTTACTTTTTTTTTTTTCTCTTGGCAGATCTTGCAGGCCAATCAGAACATAGTCAACAACAACAATCTAGCAATGCTAGAATTGAATTCATGTTATCATCTCTCACCAGGTACCTCTCACATTTCTTGCCCTTCGACTCAGTGTCCCTAGCTACAAAACAATCTTTGTAATCACACCACAGCAAAACAAAAGGATTTAATATAACCCTCCACTGACATTCTGGAAACAAGCCTGCACGATATGTATTGTACCTATGATCATGTATTATGTCCGGATTCCTTATTTAACTCCTGCAAATTACAAAGCTTGGAGAGAAGCTGATGAATAAAATTTTATATTTACATGACTGCTTTGATCCAATGAATGTAAGAAGGAAACAGCCATCATAAAAGTAGATAACAGCCTACAACCTGAAGGAAAAGTTGTTTATTTTATTAAAACGCTACATGCAATATGAGGAATAGTGCCTCTCACTGTAAATTTCTTCCACTTAAAAGATCTTGAAATTTTTTCACTGCTTTAATAACCTGCAGAGAAGTGATTCGATTTCCTCAAATCGGCATTTTAAGTAGGAGAGGATTAGCATCATTCTTATTCAAAACAAAAGCCAAGCAAAACTCAAAGCATTTATCTAAACTTATTTTGATACTATCCAAGTTAACATCACAGACACAACAACGTTAACAATAACCTAAGCACAAAGGCCAGGACTTACGTTCAAATTAAGAAGAAACAGCTTACCAGTTGAGGTAGCACTTGAGGCCGGCCGTGGGAAAACTGAATGTATTCCCTCTCTGTTCTGAGAGCGCTACTAAGTAACTCAAGGGATCATCTGCAAAGCAGGGTGCAGCCAGGGGAGAGACCTGCTCACCCGTCCCTGACTGCCGAGAAAGCATCTTGCTGGCACTCGCCTTGACCTGACAGACCAAGACAAGGGCAGAGCAGAGAGCTGACACTACTGCCCAGCTTTGGAGAAAGTGCCTGCCTACATCCTACCACTTAAACTTATGTAAGTTTATGTTTGTCTGTGTTAAAACGTCCTTCCCACTCCAAAGCCTCTTACTCTGCAGGGCCACAATACAGCCTCCTGTGATAGTAACACAACTACGCAATACCTGGAAGCAAGACAGGACAGTAACACAACTTGGATCATCGCTCCTTTCCCACACATACACATCCTCCATTGGTCTTGCCTACAGTAAGGGCAGCCACCAACATACCATTCACAGGGAGCTGCACGAGTGAAGTTCTTAACCTTTTTCACTTAGGGGGTCGCTACCAAGGCCGGACATGCTCTCCACTTCGTGCGGCGCACACAGAGTTCCCTCTCCTGTTGTTCACCTGCCTGGAACTACTCACGCTTGCTCCAAACTTAAAGTGGGCTGCACAAAATGGGTGAATTTCCTCTGCAACATCTCTCCCCCAAAATTCAGCTGGACTTTTAGTTTATTTATTTATTTTTTTTGGCCAGTACAGTTTCTTTCAGCACACAAAAAACAGACCTCTAACAGCTGACACAGTTCTCATTTTTCTTTCCTGAGTAATTCCCACTGTTGCTGCAGTATCAAGTCTACTGTACTTTAGGGCTGCAAGGTTAATGCTGAAAAAGCCAGCATCAGTGTCTTATCATGAACTCAGTCAAGCCTCGTTTTAAACACTAGTGAATTGGTTTAGAAGCATTACTGGGAAGCCTGGCAATTTCACTTCTAAGCGAAGTTGCCATTTAAGGCCTCTAGGGCAGGACTTAAATTCACATAGTCTTGCAAGCCTTTGAACAAGCTTGAGAACTCCAGAAGTCAGCCCAACCCACTGACTCACACACTTCCAAAACGAATAAAACCTACCTCAGAACTCAGGGGAAGAGTTCATGGGACACCTAAACCTGGTCTGGGTCTAACTGAAACAAGAGCCAATCTCCACATGCTTGTCAAAAAATTTCAGCTGAATTCCACGCTTGCGGTGCAAGATCTGTGTGGCACGTTTTTTCCTCCTCTTGCAACACAACTAAGGAGCTCCAGTGAGAAGTCTTTGAAAACTTAAGAGTAGAAACGCTGCAATCCTCCATTTAAGTTTCTTCTCCCCACAACAAACACACAACAGTTTGTTATTACACAAATACTTAATGGATGCTCAGCTACAAGCATTTCCTTCATACTGAAGTCCGAAATGCTAAAAGTGGATGAGAAACCACACGGAAATGACAAAATAGGGGAAGGTAGTTTAAAAATTAGGGACAAATTCTCACCAAATTTGTTTACAACTAGTCCTTGCTGGGAATCTGCCAACACTTACTAGTAACTGCTCATCAGATTGGCTTTTCTCAATGAGCTTCGAGAGTCAAGACCTGTCAGCACTTCCCTCTCCCATTTTCCGTGGCACTTCTGGAAGGAGATCTGTTTCCCAAATCACATCTCTAACAGAGACTGGTACAGTTACAGGTGTCCTGCATGCTGCAGGAATGCACCATCACACTGCACCCAGGAATCTCAGACAAAAAAAATCTCCACTCCTGTCAGCATCAACAAAAAGCACCAACGTACCATTGGGCCACTAACGTAGCCCATTATCAAACAATCTCTGGCAAAGTCACAAATGTGTGCAACAGCTCTGCTTGAAGAAGTGCCAGTTTCCCATGCTTGCCTGCTCGTCTGCTTGTTTTCAAATACAGAGAAGTTCTGTTTCCCCCTTCAAGAGCTCATTTCGACAGATAAATCTTATTAATCCCAAACTATGTTATTTCATATTAAGAGCATCCGCTCCTTTACAGAGAATCGTGATTAGAACTTGACCGCGATATCTATAAATGTGTAAATATTAACTGCCCAAACCACTTATCTCTGAAAATTGAAAACAGACAAACATGTTTATTGATTCATATACGAAGTCATCCAATTTAAACGTGGGAAACTCTAACTAAACCTTGCGCAAAATAACGCAATGGTACACGTGCTACTCATGAAGCGAGTAAAGCAGCAAGTGCGAGATGTTCCACAAGTGCCAGTTTGTACGGACCTGGAACAGAGAAATACGACTGCAGCAGACCACACGTAGGAATAGTCTACGTGGCACAAGGAGAAGGCAAGAGTCTTCATGCTATGGCAGTGAGCGACAGACGTGGGCAGTGAAAGCATGACTGACAGAAAAACCATGTGTACAACCAGAAATTATCTAAAAACCAGCTACAGTTGAGGAATCTACCCCAAAGAGTGTGAATTTTCATTGTAAGAGGGATGTCATTTCACTTTAATCATTCAGTACAATGAGTAAGTTACAGAACTTCAATACAGAAATTACACTGCATATGCATATTTATATTCCTCCATACACTATATTGATGTGAAACATATGGAAGTCATAATTATGGCATTACAGAATGAAAATTAAAACAAATGTAAAAGAAGGTAGATGTCAAATCATTTCAAAGAAATGCCCACAGGAAAACTGCTTCTGAGATAGATTCAGTAAGATTGCCCTAACTGCAGCAGTTATGCTCCGAGAAAAGTATGGGAGTCTACAGACCTGGGACTTAATAGTGATAGATGACTTCATTCTTAATATCTTGTTATCAAATATCTTGATGTATACAAAGACTCCAGATGTGACCATTCAAGTTTGTCTCAGCCTAAATAAAGTTACACTTGCACTTGCCAGCTATTTGGCACCCAGGTAATCTTGCTAGTTTGTTGCTCCAACACACTTATGGTTCTTATCTGATATTTTCCTACCCCTGCAGCTTTTGTTTAGTCTAACCGAAGCAAGATCAACCTGGGAGTACAAGCAGCAGTTTAACAGCGTATCTTATTCCATCTGTAATGGCAATGATAAACCATTTTATATATTATCTTATGCCATACACTATACCATGGCCTACTGAAAGAGAAGGATGAAGTTACAGGTGTACACCGGAGAAACACCGAGCCTTGCAAGATGCCTGAAGAAGAGGAGTTTCCCATCATACAACGGCAGCACATTCAGGAAGTGAATGCGGTTCCAAGTCTCTGTTTTAGCTCTGCAACAGTCCATCAACTGCTGACTTACATACTCCAGCCCTTCAAAATTAAGAGTACATAAGGATGCTCTCTTCCTCCAGTCAAACTGAGAAAGGAGCACTGGCAAAGATACCTTGAAATTTGTCAGTGTTTGCTGGTCACCCTGGGCAGAAGTTTTAGTGAAATATGGGAAGTGGCAGCTATGTTGGAGAAGATCCAGGATAAAATTAGAGAAGAGGAACTTGAAGTCCTCACTGCTAACAGAATATTCGGTGAGACTCATCAGCCACAAAAGTATCATGGCAGAATTTAGTGTAGACCAGAAAACAGAATGAAGGTGCTCAGTACTGAATACAGTAAATATCTCCAGGTAAATTATGTACACTGAGTAAATGCAGCATTTTAGCAACGAACAAAATAATAACTACAGAAGATCACTTAGTAATATCATTTAACTTTCTAATTCACATTATCTCATAATCACAGAAATCCTTGCTGACTACACAGCCAGGCAGCACCGAAAGCAGTATCGACAAGCTTTAAAACAGCAGCCCTATCAGGGAAGATGACTCCAGTGCATCCTATATAAATCACTCCTTCCAGTTCTCTACAAACTACCCTTTTTGGGTTCAGGCTGTCTTTTTAAGCACTACAATTTTAATTTATGTAGAGATGTTTCTGTCATTTCTTTGGTCTCAACAAACTGCGGGTTCCCACACCCAGCAGATTATGTGCATTCAGACTGTAGGACTACTCCAGAGAAGCTGGGTGCACTGCGCACCGACGTACCCAAAACTCCGCCTCCAAAAAAGCATTTACAGCCACATTTGATTAGGCTATACATCTGGAGCAGTAGCAACTGCTGATTTTCCCACGGGGATGCTTGCAAGAAAACCATGATTCTAATAAAGAAGCAAAGGCCTGCCTTAACTTCTTTTATTACATCAACAGCAGCAAATAAAACTTAGAAGTCACAGTTACATAAACAGTCATGTGCTAGAGTGCCCTCAGTCCCCTATTTTCCCTTCATCATTTCTGTGACCTATAATAGGTAAGCAGCACAGTAAGTCACTGTCCTCTTTCAACAGAATTTCTGGCTCGCTCACTTATCAACGGGATGATTATTCAACTCTTGACCTCATCACAAAATGGTTTAGCAGCGTTGCTGGTGCTTGAACCAAATTTCTCTACTGCAGGCTGACCCGGAGAGAGCAGCACAGCCGCAAGAAGGAACTGCCAAAAAGCGGTAACTCTTCTGTTCTGTCCTTCACCCCTGTGTTTAAGATGTGTGAAAATATTCACACAATTAGACAGGAAAAGAAGCCCTAGGTAGAGCTCTCTATTTCATCTCCACATCTTCTAAAATAATGATTTTCCTAACTGGAGGGAAGGAGAGCAGGGGAAAAGCAAGGCACAGCCTTTAAAGACAGGACATACATCCTCTGCTTTCATCCCTCACTTAAAGTGAGTTTGAAAAAATGTACTTGCAAGAAATATCTCAGAATACTCATCTAGCAATTTCTCTAGCACTTCTTCTTAAAACAAATAAATACATTAATAGAAAGGCTCCAGGATGGAACAGATTATAGGAAGACAAGTTAATTACCTCACAGTGACTGGAACTGTTCAAGATGCTTTGCCCTTTTGCACAAACAACAGTGAGTGTGCAGAAATGCAGGTTTCCCAACTGCACTCCAACTACAGAAAGTAAAATGTACGCACAGCACTATTTCCTTTCGGAGACAGAAAACAGCAGTTATGGACTCCAAGGAAAGAGGGAGGCAGGGATGCATTACTGAAAAAGCTCATCATTGCCAACATAAAACTACCTTTATTTCCTTTCCCTCAAAGGAGAAGGATTTTGTCATAGATGGGAATCAGACACTTACATTTTGTTTTCAGGCAAATGTCCTAGAATAAGTGTGTCAAATGGGTTTCATTACCTGCCGAAAAAGATCCTTCTGTTACTAGCTAGGTATCCCTGAAAAAGGACAGAAATTGACGCTTTCTCTTGAGACGAGCTGTCACCACTTAAGGAAGGCTCCCCAGTCTACTGACAAACCACAAAATAGGACATTTTCGGGGTAGCAAGTCTGATCTTCCCCAAAACAGCAAGCTCTTCTGAAGACTACTGCTAGTTCATCTTACCTCCAAGAGTCCTAATTCTTTTGCTCTAGGCAAGAGGTTCTAGCTATTAGCTGCAGGACCTGGTCTGAGGAGTGCAGCTTCCAACAGGAAATTTAAACACTTAAAGCGCAGTCGGAATACACTGGTAAGGAGACAAAGCCTCATGACTAACAGAAATGGTGGTCCTGTGCCCACTCTTACATTTGCTCCGTTCTTCATCTGACTGCTTACTGAGCCAATTTCAACTCATTTAATCTGGCAGAAAAGTACACAGTCTGCCAAAAAGCTGGAATAAAACTTATGTGAATGAGGCAGGAACGGGGAAGCAGGACTGGAGTTGGTGGCCAGAAGGCACTTACACTAGACAATAATTTGAGCCACGTTTTCCCTGAGGTCTTTTGCAGTACAGAACACATCACGCTTTGTCAAGACAAAACACGAGAGGATTCTCCCTCCCATCACCAATCTTCACAGTGTACTTATACGCTTCTCAGAAAGGACCTGGTCCTTGTGAGTTGGATGGTCACAGCAGTCAGTTTCACGAAGGCTGCTTTAGATGTCCTATCTGGGACATCCACAGTTGAGCCACCCACCAAGGATTATTCTAATACGAACTAAAAATGTTTCCCTCTTGAAATGGGTTGCAATGTGTTCGTGAGAGAAGAAAAGCCTGAAAGACCTGAAAATAATATTTTAACAGTAAGCCCTAGTAATCAGAAGACCCTGAGAGTATGTGGGCAGAGCAACATGTCTTACATTGTTAATACATAACAATACACATGTGTACAATACATATGTATGTGTAATTACGCACGTGCAATATTTGTCTCCTTACAATTTACAATGACTTTGTTTCAGCTGCATTTTTCCCACTCTCTGAAGCTCAGTGAGCTGAAGCACTCAGGGTGTGTGCACAAAACAGAATGGAACACACATGGCTTTAAAGGAACCTTTTTTAAAGACCACTTCTCAAGCAGTACCCCCAAAGAAGAGCATCCTACAAAAAGAGCTTTCATCGACTTGACCAATACCTAGAACTGGAGAGACTGCAGACAAAGACAATTGATTGTGATGAATGAGGTTTTTCCAAGGAACAAACACACCTGAAGACAGCTTACTCTGCAAAAGCTTTGTTAGTAGCCCCAAGACAGATTCTTGAAGCACATAAATCGTCAGCCCAACAACAGAAAATCATGTTCCTTACTAAAAGTATTTTATGGTACCTATGTTCTTGTAACACTTGAACAGAAAGTAAGCAAAGTACCACAGCCAGCCTCACTGAAAGGTTCTTCCACAGGCCCTTGTCAACATACTGTAACAACCTGTAGTTAAGTGTAAGCACACTTCTCATAAGGCTAGAGATTGTGATCACACTGATTTATACACCGAAGGAACACGGTCAACTGAAAACCTGAATTTTACGCATTAAAATATCTAAGGAATACCTTTTTCTTTTTTCCTGATGAAAAACGGTTTGTGATAACGCATTTGCCATAAAACTAAACACTGCTTTAGCCACCGGGTTCTGAGTCAGACTCAAAAACCCCTTGATCAGGAATTCCAAACTTCCAGCATCTTTTAAAACCAGCTATGATACCAGAGTAAGACTCTGACAGAGTAATGCAAATGTGAGGACAAACTAAATACGCAGAAGATAAAGTGCTATACCACAGCTGTATTTGAAAAGGGAATCAGATTTAATGATCTTTGATGGCTCAAAGTGGTCTACGTGCAAGCCTACCCAGAGACATTTCCAGCACCTGGAATGGCAGCATACCGTTTACTTCAGCACACATTTACCTCAGCGAGCTCTCTCACACGGTTACGTTCAGTGCACTGATCACAAATCCTACTTTCTCTTAGTTAAAAGCAAGTTTTAAAATTCCTCACAGTTACTTCCCAGTTGGTAAAAATTCATCTCCTTGTTCATTGGTTTTGCTCTAGACAGATGGTCATGGCAATAGGCGGTTTCAGTGAGAAAGTACTGGAAACCAGAAGGTAATTGAGACGCAGAAACATCCAAAGTCAGAAGAGTTAAACATTATTCTTAATGCTTATGTTATTCTCAGCGCATAAAGAGTCAAGGCCTACCACACCAGCCTACCTCAGAAAGATCAAACTACTGTGGGAGATAATCACATGAATGCCAAACAGTCAGTACAGGAATCCATAATATTGTACAGCCATCCCTAAATGAAAATTAACACTGTGAGTGAGATTTTACTCCTTTGGCAGGTCATTAATGAAGTTTTCTTTGAAAAACTGATTATAACTGGAACCTACAAGAAGCTCAGTTACTCACTTCCAAACAAATAAACGATTTGTAGTAGTCTGATTCCAGGGTATACTGTTCTGCTGTATTTTTGAGGTTGAAGACACCACAATCAAGACCCACTTCTTTTCTGACAAGATGTGAGGCTGTAGTTATCCCTGTCTCACAAAAGAAAAGAGGGAAGGAACACTACAGTGAGACTAAGCAATCACCATGAGCTCAAGCACCAAAATACATCAGCATTCTCAAATCTACCAGCATACAATTTTGATTAGGTGTTAGAAAAGACAAGAACCATTCACTTGGACGCTTCTGCTTGAGAACTGGAAGGATCATACTATACTGTTCAGTCATCTAGAAGAAAACAAGCAAACAAAACAAAGAATAACAAGAACCCGATTTCTTTTTATAAATGGACTTTAAGAAAGGGGGATGTAACACAGGAATGATCATGGAACTTGCCAATAACTTGACGTATGACCCAGAACAAAAAGCTCAGAAATAGAGAAATTTTATGCATCTTCAAAGAGATAAGCTTCTGCCTTACTTAGCAGAAGAAAGACCAACAGAATTTCATTCCGCATGCGACACAACGACTTCTTGGTGCTGTGGTGATCAATCTCCCAGAAAAAGACAATGCAGGAATGTATTGAGGATAACTTCTCGAGCCATGTAACAGGACAGCCCCTTCAGGGGGGATGCAATACTGGACCCGCTGCTCATCAGCACAAGTGAACTGACTAGTGACTATAGGATTGGAGGCTGCCTGGGCTGTAGAGATCAGGGGTGGTGAAATTCACAATCCCGATGGGTATGAGACAGACAAAGAGCAAAATCAGCATGCTTTATCTTAGGAAAGCCAAATTCCAGCTCTTCAAGGAGTTAGTCAACAAAACCCTCTGGGAAACTGCACTCAAGGACAAGGGAATGGAGCAGAGCTGGCAAATTTTTAAGGGATGCAGGAAGTAAGGAAAGGGTGACAAGAGATCGACATGGTTAAACCAGGACTTGATGCTCAAAATGGAATGCAAGAAGAAAATGCACAGGCAGCGGAAGCAGGGACAGGTAGCCTGAGAGGAACAGGGGGGAGCAGTATACTTCCCACTGAGGAACCTGAACATCTAGAAATCCACAGATCCTGAAGAGAAGCATGCCAGAGTCCTCAGGGAATTGGCTGATGTAGTCAACAAACCACTCTCAGTGGTATTTGAAAAGCCACAGGAGTCACGTTAAGTCCTTGGTGACTGGAAAACACCCATTTTTAAGAGGGGGACAAAGGACAACGCAGGTAACTACTGACCTGTCAGACCCTCCTCTGTGCTGGTAAAGATCATGGAATAAATCCTCCTGAAAGCCAGGTTAAGGCACATGGAAATCAGGAAGCTGATATGAGACAACCAGTGTGGCTTCATCAAGGACAACTCCTCCCTGTCCAACCCAGTGGCTTTCTACAATGGTTTAACTGCATCAGAGGACCAGGAAAGTCACTGATGTCATCTGGACTTCAGTAAGGCCTTTGATATGATCCCCCCACAACATCCCTCTCCTAAACTGGAAATACATAGATTTGATCGGTGACTATTTGATGGACGAGGAATCAGTTGAGAGATCGTACTGAGAGGGCAGCAGTCAATAGCTCAACGTCTGGATGTAGACCAGCGATGAGTACTGATCCCCAGAGGCCTTTCAGTGCCTAAAGCAGGGCTACAAGAAAGGAGGGGATAGACTCCTCAGCAATGGACAAAGGGAAATTGTTTCAGAGTAAAAGAGTGGAGATTTAGATGGGATGAAAGAAAAAAAAAAAAAAGTTTTTTTTACAATAAGAGCAGTGAAGCACTGGAATAAGTTGCCAGAGAGGTGGTGGATGCCCCATCCCTGCAGACATTCAAGATCAGGCAGGATGGGGCTCTGAGCAACCTGGTCTAGCTGTAGATGTCACAGTTCACTGCAGGGCAGTTGGACCAGACAACCTTTAAGGGTCCCTTCCAGCTCTAAGGATTCTACCATCTTAAAGCAGCTGTGTACTTCTTGGCTGTCAGTGGTACCACAAGGTTTTGTCAAGCAAGAAGGAAATATGGAAACGCACCCTTACAGGTGTCACTTTTATGTAGTGAGCACTTGACTAGTAGCTATAGCAAAACTGAAGTAGGACATGAAATATGAATAGCACAGTTTCTTTAATCATATTATGTAAGATCTAGGTGCCCAAAAGGGCTGGAAAGCTTTGCTCTCTAATCTTCATTTAACTTGGTAACAGATAAAACCGGTGGCTCACTCAGATATTTTGCATATCTGTTCTCCGTTTTTGAAATACCTCTATAAACTGTCTGCTCTTATTCAGTCAGTGCCTTCATCAGCTAACAATTCATCTTAATTAAGGCCCGCACCTGACCTGCCACCTCCCAGAACTGGTTGCAGCGATAGCTGTCTCAATTCTTTACTGCAGCAGAGTGCATCTTCATTGCCTGAAATGTACTGCAAGCCTCAGCACAGGCACCACCCCAGCAACACAAAGCAGGCACAAAAATCCTTACGTGGTCCTAACAGTTCTGAGCACACAAGAATAAAGAGTTTGGTTTATGGTGTATATCACTATAGCACCGGTTTACTCTTCAATATGTCAGCTCATTTTAGCATGGATATTCATTTAAAACTGACAAGGTCACCACAACAACATGATTTTAGTCACCCTTGCAGTTGGAAAGGGAGCGCACGAGAAGCTGCAAGTGTCAATTCATCCTGCAAAACGGGCTGACCAAAGTGAGCAAAGCGTTCAAGCACACCACCTTGCTGCGCACAAACAATTCGCCACGAGCATAAGTAACTCCCAGATCACAACAGTAACACAGCATTATTGCTTACGCACAGTGCTAAGATAGCAAAAAGTTCTCAAAATACCTGAAAGACTGAAACTGACCTAGAAGCACCAAGCAAAATCCACCAAGCACCTATGCTCTCAGCCGTGCAGGGCAATTCCAAACTCTCTTAAGGAATAAACCATTGACCAAAAGGCTAATCGAGGCACCGAAGCCACGCTGGCTGATTACCTGCTCCTTCACCCATTCATTTTAAAGAGGTGTCCTTGTGTGTTGTACACACCATACAGAATCGGTACCCTGAAGCAATCCAGAGTAAATTTACCATAGCTACCACTATGTTGTGAGGGGAAAAAAAAAAAAAGTCTGCTAAGGTTGATAAATCAGTGAATTATCTGCTTCCTTGCCTCTTGTGTAGATTTTTTAACCTTACGTTACTAGAACCAGTACGTATGAGATCTGTACATTACCGAAACCAACTGTTTAAATTAGCAGGAAATCCTTAATTACTCTAAATAAGATTAAAGCCGTCTTAAATAAATAAATAAATAAGATCCTAAACAGCAAAGCCATAGCTCCAGAAAATAAAGCCACAGTGACTCCACGCTTACTTCTGTCGTGCCTTCTGCTTTGATAAAGGAATTTGAAAATAGAATCATAGAATCCTTAGAGTTGGACTGGACCTTTAAAGGTCACCTACTCCAACTCCCCTGCAATGAAGAGCCACATCCACAGCTTGATCAGGCTGCTCAGAGACCCCTCCAGCCTGGCCTTGAATATCTGCAGGGACGGGGCTTCCACCTCATCTAGGGGCAGTTTGTTCCAGTGCCTCACAACCCCCACTGCAAAATACTTCATTATATTCAACCTAAACCTTTCCTCTTTCAGTGTGAAACCATTTCCTCTCGTATGTCTCAGCCTCTCCCTGTAGGAGGGGTGTTCCAGCTCTCGGAAAAATTCTGTGGCCCTCCTGTGGACATGCTCCAACATGTCCATCTCTCTCCCGTATTGAGGGCTCCACGTCTGGATGCAGTGCTCCATGTGAGGCCTCACCAGCACAGAGCAGAGGGGCGGGATCACCTCCCTCGATCAGTTGGCCACGCTTGTTTTGAGGCAGCCCAGGATACCGTTGACTTTCTGAGCTGCGAAGGCAGAGAACAAGTATGGAAGACTACGTAGCAGATCTAGTTTCCTGCATCTTTTCAAAGGCACAGTCAAGTTTTGAAATAGAGGAGGGAAGAACTCCCACCAGATATAACAACGTAAGCCCAGCATAATTTCAATACTTGCAGAAAGCTCTTCAGAAGGTTTTGAAATCACTGGAGAAAAACACATGCGGCAACGTTGAGAATGTACCTAACCATTTCAAGGAGCACACTTTCTATTTTTTCTGCTTACCTCTCGTTCCTCAGAGGGAAAATTGCTATCCACGACTTCAGCCATTGGTGCCTTGGTTTCCCTGAGAAACTGGTATATCCATCTTTCCTACAGTACATCTAATTCCAATACATGTTCACTTTCAGGCTGAAACTAATTTTTACCAGGCCACGTATACTGAGGACAACAGGTTGGCTGACTTCACGACTTGTTCTCCCCTGTACTATACCAATACCAGAAAAGAAAAGGGAACAGTACCTCCTTGTCTCTTGTGCACAAGGTGGCTCTTGAGAGCACCGTCAGATGTCTAATCACTACTGTAGTACAGAGAAATCCAGCAGACACTCATGTGAAAGAATACTTTGAGTCCTACAGAAAAGCATGCTACTTCTAGTCTGCTTTCTACACGACACTGGCTCCCATTTCTCAAGCAAGTCCAACCACGTCTGGAATAAAAATGGCAGCATTAACTTTTCCTCTCGTCTTCAAGGGGTTAAAGGCATAGCGTGTCTTCTCTAGAACCAGTTCCAAGTAACTTCTCATTATATTCTGCAACTATCACTAGTCTTCAGACAACAACACTGATAAAGTAGTAGCATTACCAAAACGAAAAACGAATATTCCTCTATTTTCCTACTGACCATCCCCAGCTGGACTAGAAAACTTACCATAAATACTGACTAGCAAAGAATTAAGAAAAAAAAGAAGAAACAAGAACTCCAAAAAGCTGGACACATCTCACTGAGCCTCCATACACCACCACAAACATAAAACAACCCAGAAAGCTCCATCACTGGAGTCTAGATCTCTTTGATACAAAAATGACTACAAGCAATGTAGTTGTAACATACACGCTAGGAAAGCAGCAAGAGAAAAACTCTTGCTCGCTAAAGGCAGGGTTTCACGTCCTGAGCACAAAATAAACCTAGCTGGCTTCTAAGGAAGGAAGAAGAAAACAGCCTCTGTTGTACTTTTTGACTTGTGTTTACTTTGACTTTATGGTCAGCTCAGTATTTCCTTCTATGACTACAAATAAGACGAATTCTTAACAGCTCCAGTGGTGGAAGCAAATCCTTCCACTCAACTGAGAAGAGTCACTGCATCTATATGCTCAATAATCCAGATGCTTCTGTTCAGTCTCCATCCAAAACCAGATTTTCTCCTATGCGGCACTGTAAGTACATGGTAAAGGAGAAATACAGCGCTCTAATTCTTCCTTGTGTTTCTGAAACACAAACTGATAACTGGCTCATTGACAGCAGTTGGAAATGATTGTTAACCACAAATAATTGAGCACGTTCTAGCTATGGCTCCATCTCTGACCCTCTCCATCTCTGATTCACAGACTGTTTTAAGTTCCAGTGATACGGAGATGTAAGAAATAATAGCTTTAATTCTTCCTAGGAACATCTCCGTGCAACAAGAATCCCACCTGGGAAAGCCAAGACAACTTGCTCAACATTTACACCAACCCAGCAGTGCAAGGGCTATCAGAGCAGGTCTGCAAAGGTGGCCCATTGCTGATAAGAAGCACTAAGCTCCGCTTCTCAAAATTAAGTTAAATGGAACTCAGAGAACTCATCTTAGATTATTATAAGTACTGAATTTAGGAAGGTTGTGACAGCAAATACTGCGAGCTTTATTTCCCTTTTATGAAATACAGAAAGAGAAAACCTCACGGTAACTATTCAAAACACTGACTCCTGGAAAAATGCTGTTAAAACAGACTGAATTGCTCCTTCGGAACACATTTATGAAAGTTGTTCATCAGTAAAGTCAAGGAAACAACAAAATCAATCAGAAATTCCCACGCTACTACAATAGGTAAGCTGCAATAAAGAAAACCAAGGAAGCCTCAGCTCAAGCTGCTGCAACGTCTTCAGCTACTCCAGTCGTGCTCACAACGTCTGCCAAGGGGCCACAGAGCGGAAGCACACAAACTGCATGCGTGCCGATACTCGAACGCAGCAGGTAATCTAACAAAGGCCTCCTCTGTTGTTGTTGTTTTAACTCATTTCTGTTGATTTCTGACATATGCAGATTCTCCAGATCTTTCTTGGGTAAACAACGTGCCCCCCTTTTAGAGTTTTACTCTGCTCCCTTACTCACCTGAGAGTTTCATGCACATTAGCTTCCTGACTGGCTCAGACACAAAAGGTTTAGGGTTGAGATACTGAAACTATTCCTTCCTAGAAACGCCATCTCAACCCCTGTAATTTACTTCTTTCCTCTCTCCCAAAGTCAGATTAAAACATGGCAAATTATATTCTCTGTTTCTCTAATTCCTCCAAGAGGATGATACTACAGTATGTAAGGGAAGCCTCAAGAACTGTTTGTTTTGTCGTGCTGATCGCAACCAAAGACAGCTGCTTTCTTCGCTCCTGAGAGGATTGCTTGGGGTTAACAAGCAAAGCCAAACAAGAGAGGATTAAGAAGCTACTTGTAGGGGTAGGCTCACACACAGAAGCAGTTCTTCCCATGTAGAATAGGCACTCCTCACTGACACACCAAGGCACCGCCTCAGCTTTCAACCTTAAGAAAAGTCAGCGGTCACTTAATTCTTGTGCAAAAGCACCAAACAAAAAGTGAACCTTCCTCAACACTTATTTTACCTAAGGAGATTTAGGATTCTGTGCCAAACTCATTTTAGAAGAAACTAATACTGTGGCTACTTAGGGCACGGTCCATTTCTATATTTGGCTTAAAAATTCTCCAAAAATTCAGAGGAACGGTGGAAGAGAAATACATCATATTCTCATGAGACGACATCTACACTAAATAACACAGTGCTTGCTATGTGGTGATACCTGAACCGGTCTGAAGATACCCAGAAGCATTACAGCTGAGTTATCCTGACTGCTGCGGTAACTGCCTCCCATACACAAGGCAGCTTTATTAGAGCTTGCTTTGTTGTCTCCATGTGGCACAACACTGTGCAGGAAGACATACAAGCAATTATGGCGAGGTCCATTTATAACTTATGGGCAATGTAAAAGTACCTCAAGGTGGGCAGAAGTGCCCCCTTCAGAGTTATTCTCTGTGCACAGGACTCCCTCTGGCAACACAGAATTGACAAAAGGATTATGTCAGCCCTTCCCCTCCAGAATAAGGAGAAGGATGAGAGCCTGCGGACAGCAGAAATTAGAGCAGCTCTAGGCTGTTATGCCTACACCAGTGCCTAAGAAGGGCTCCTCATGGCCTCAAAGTGCTAGAAATACAAAGGTAGACAAGTGGAGATTCTGCTTCAAACACAGATGAAATGAGTCCCGAGGCACTAGCTGCGGCGAGGTCTACATTTGATACAGCAGCCCATAAGGGGAGCAATTCTGTCTGTGCTTCAGGAACGCAAGCAAACTCAAAAGCCACAACACCTGCTGCTAGCTGGATCCAGCTGTCTAACACCGTCTCTTCCCCTTACCTGCTCCTGACTGCATGAGTATCTAGTGGCGGAAGATCTGCTACTATTTTAATTTTTGAGAAAATAAATTCATCTAAGACGAATTTTCATTGCCTCCTTTACTACACGGGTCAAAATGAAGCGGCTTGCAAAGAATTCCTGTTCACTAATGGAGTCACACATGAAGATCGCCCATTAAGCAAAATTCACACTTGTTAAAACCATCCATTTATTAAAGCCTTCTTCTAAGTTACTTGCCATTTATTTTTAAGAGCTCAACAGAATTGCCACTTTTGCCCTGGTACGGCATCTTACAAACTCTTACAGGTATCAAGATCCACTTAAAACAGGAAAACACCCACTTAAAATAGGAAGCTTTAGTTTTAAAGTAAGTCTGCACCGTATCTTCTCCATTATAGAAACGTTCAGGTAAAACTTCTGTCCTCCACATAGTCCTTCTCTTCTGATCACGCAGAGAATTCTGCGTACTTGCTTAGAAAGCCCTGCGATAGCGGCGAAGACATTCAAGCAGCAAACCTCACATGAGGGCCTGCAGTTACAAACCCTGCTTGACGGAGAGAGTCCCCAAAGTAAAACCACACAGAATCCAAAGGGATGACAGAGCTTGCTTTGAATAATTTATCTTCATTCTAGTCAGCGTCCCAAACAAAAGAACGCAAACATTGCACATGTATGGAACCTAACTTCACTTTCTCCTTAACTGTTGGTTAAGTCATGCACTACAAGACCTCTGCTGCTTGGTAACCCTTTCATTTTTAATGCAACATATTCTCAGCATCAGCTAAAGCTGTAGTCTTGCATAACAACTTATTTTTCTCGGTCTGCCATCATACCATCAGCATTAGTCATCCTTTCAGCTCCAACTTCCATCCCTACCACCTAGGTACTGAAAAGAATGAGATAAATGACTGTGCAGTCCAGTTTTTCTCTCCCTACTACATTTCTCTGAAGAAACAAACAAACAAACAAAAAAAGCCCATAACCCTTCCAGGATTCCCAGTTAATCGAACCAGGACTCTGTGTGAACTCTTAGCATTTCCCTCAACCTGCAAAATGTAACGGGCGTGTTTGAGCATTAGGTTTAAGCTGGGTTCTACTGTTCAGTGTAATTACACCACAAACACGAAATCCCTGGAAAGGCAGGAGAAACTTTAAGCAATAGAGCTAATTACTAAGCCTACAGGCTCAGACCAAGCATGCCTGTTGTCTAGGCCAAGCGGAGTACCAGGTTGTAAACACTGCTGAAGGCACGCGAGGAAAAGAAAATGTCTCTGGGAGCATAGTGGTTCTGAAAGTACGACCCTGAGTTAGTCTCCAAAAACAAAAAGTGAAAGAGAAGCCCTTCTGGCACGTCTGCAGAGTTACACTGACCGTACCCTGCAACATGCTCACATTTAAGTTCTGTGCAAATGTGTGTGGGAACTTCTTCACAGTGCAGTGACGGAGCGCTGGCACAGGCTGCACAGAGAGGTGGTGGAGTCCCCTTCTCTGGAGACGTTCCAGACCTGCCTGGACGCCTACCTGTGCAACCTGGGCTAGGGAGCTGCTTGGGCAGGGGGTTGGACTCGATGAGCTCCAGAGGTCCCTTCCAAGCCCTACAATTCTGTGATGCTGTGATTCCTTTGAACTGAAGTCTGGGTTAAGCCCGAGTTTTAGAATTGGAATAACTGAAAAAAAAATAAATAAAATAATAATCCTTGGGAAAGGGATAGCAAACTTCTCAAGGTTATTTTTCCTTCAGCCCACACTGAGCCACATCATTTATGGTTCTTCACAGAAAGAACTTTCAAAAATGAAATAAAACATCAGGGTACAGAAAAAGAGAATCACTCGAAAACTGATGTCCATTACATGCTGCTACCTGCTTTGAACACCAGGATCTCTGCCTACTGTTTGCATGAAACACGTGACACTTCAGACTCTGCATACCATGAAGAGGTTATGTATATAAAAACTAAATGATACACATCATAATATCATGACTGACAAACCAGGCAAAAAAAAAAAAATTGAGATACCAGAAACCAGAGCAAAACATTATTTAGAAGATAAATCCTTCAAATATGACTCCGGAGTAGTTTAACAATTCTAACAGATAAAGGATTCCAGGCATGAGCCGAATTAGCTCTTCCGAATCATCTGAACTAATGTCCACATTATGATTTCTCTGCAACGTGAAAGAAAAAAGGGTCCTCTACATGGTGCTTCATGACAAATCATATGCCTAGTAAAGCTTCATGTTAGAAACCCTTTTAACTTCCAAAAAGTCCTCTTTTGTAGGTCATGCACTCATTATCTTGCTCTGGGATCTCGTCTGATTAAATTATAGGAAATTACTAATACTTCACTTTGAACAGCCAGCTCCTCCTGGCTCTTCTTTTTTTTTTTTTTTTTTTTTTGTTACATTTAATTCTTCCTACTTCTGCCTTCTTACACAGGAAGAAGACAACAATCATTCTGTTACACAGATGAAGCCATAATCTTTCTTTGTCCATTCCAAAACTTAAAAACAAAAAATGCATTCTGCCTACATGCTCTTTCGTTTCCCATTCTACTGCTCTACTTGTGGCCTTCCCTGTTTTGCCAACCAGAAAGTCTATGTTTGTGTTTTGTACCTTTCTTGTCGCTCCACGCTCCCTAAAATCTAATTCGTAAGATCCTAAAAACCTAAGTAACTTAATGAGCACGACACCAACTCTTCGTTAGTTCGATTCACACCCAAGCTTGATGTGTCAATATTTTGTACCATCAGACAACACTGAGTCTGCCACTGAATGACTTCAGACGCTGACCACTCTATGACTTTACACAAGCAACAGCAACTTCAGATGTTAGAAACAATCCCCACAGACAGAGAGAAGCTATTTCTGAAAAGTCTGTAATGACTCTGCTATAACAAGCAGGACAAAATAAGAACAGTGTTTTCAGATGGAGTAATGCAGACACTACTCCATCCAACAAAACGCCGCTGTTCATTTAAGAGGTGCATTACAGTACCACCAGGACAACTATGATAATAGCAATGAAATTATTAACCTAATCATACTAAGAATAATAATTTTCCCTACGTGGATCCTCTTGTCAACAATGAGCTATATCGTGATCCCTGCAGTGGTGAGAGGTTAAAAATAGTAAATAGAAACTATGTTAAAAGCCTTCCCTTGTACATGCAAAGCCTGCTAGTAAGGTAATAAACACTATTAAAGGAGACATTCCTGTTCCTGATAAAAGCCCTTTGTCTCAAAGGAAACTCTCAAATGCTAATGGGGGCTTCCTGACACTGGGAAGTCTTGAACCTCCCTCCCCCCCCAACACCCTCTCTTGCTGTCAAGAAGGTATCACATAAAACTTTAAACCTCTCCTAATTTATCTCATTATAAGTATTTTCTTTACACTTTGATGATACAATCAAGCAATTAAAAAAAAAAAAGTTTCATAGCATTTGAGCATTGTTTTTTGTTGTTGTTGTTTTTTTTTTAATAGAAACATTTGAAAATTCAACACAGCACCTGGAATATCTAATACCAAACTTGACGACAAAAACAAGAAGGGTTATGTCCCCTCATAATCACAAATCCAGTTTTAGATAATTAAACTAATATTATACCTGTGCTGTATCTCCATCTTCAACAAAAGACAACCTACAGAAGTAGCCGTTCATCCTTCAAAAAGTAGTCAAAATTCTGGATATAGCCTCTAATTGTCTGACGTAATAAACACAAGTTTAGTATAAATGGCATTGTGGCTTTCATTCATGAACTGCCCTGCACACCAACTTCTGAGACTGGAGCAAACCTCAAGGAACACTGACTGCTGCTACACTTAAGACAAGGCAGTGATCTAGATCCTGAACACCTATTTGCTATCTCAAAACTTCCCCACTTTTGCTTCTCAGGCTGACCTCGTCCACATCACATTTATAAGGGGAGAAACTCGAGGAAAGGAAGTAGTGGCATGAGGTAGGATAGAACATAAGGCATGGAGACTCCTTCTCCGCAGACGTTTCAGACCTGCCTGGATGCCTGCCTGTGCAACCTGGGCTAGGGAGCAGCTTGGGCAGGGGGGCTGGACTAGATGAGCTCTAGAGGTCCCTTCCAACACCTACAGTTATGTGATTCTGTGATCAGGATAACAAGAACAGAGGAAAACTGTATTACGCACGCATATTTAAAGATTCTGATTCTAACCTATGACATGCACCAAGGAAAACGTAAAATTCCTTTAAACATTCCAATGAAAGCGAATTGATTCATCTGAGTCAGGTGCATCCAAAAGTACTCGTGGGACAGACATGCACTGAGTAAATTTTTAACTTAAGAAGCTCTTTCAGTGCAAACTGAGGTGAGCTGCTCCAGTATTTTGTTTGGATATGAAAGAGCCACTGCCTATCCAAGAATTCCTGAAGTCCTGACCTCATTCACTCGTACCTTAAATTAAAAAGGAAGCACTTTCTCTTGTATTTTAAAATGTGAGTGAAGACAATCTGCTAGCATCTGTGACAAAAGATTACAAAAAAAATCACACTCCTTCGCACGCAGAAGCTCCAGTTGCAATTCACGTTCCCAGTGGAGTTTCCGATGGCCCATCCACCCAGCGGAAAGCTGTGGGTCACCCCGCTGGGAGCAAAGGGCTTGACCATACGACCTCTAAAGGACCCTTCCAGATTGAACTGGGTTGTAAACAACTCCAATGACTGCGAGTTCAACCTTAACTCTGCCCTTCTAAGCAAACGGTATTAACACGCCTAATGGAATCAACTCTTTTTCAACCACCTAAAGCGTCAGCATCTTGCAACTCACTTGAAACTAAGTTACATCATTGCAATAATCTCTTACATCTCTAGCAAACTCTTAAGGCTGAAAATTCCCTTACTAGAGCAAGGTGCTTCCGAGTGCCATCTTATTTTGGGAAACCACCTCAAAATTTACAGAAGTTACCCGATGAAGCCAACGGACAAAAGCGTCTAATATACAGAAACACAAAATCAGGACCCCGGTGGGCAGCAGCTACAAACTGTCATACCGTGTTCTTCAGATGCATGTCACGGCACACAATGATGCATAGGAAATGAAACAAGGCCTGGAGATCCTGAAAATACCGCTTTCTACCCGAGCTCCTGTAGAGTCCGCAGTGCCATACACTGGCTTATTAATATTCCCACATTACTAAGTTGTTCAGCATAACTATGCCTATTTGCCTCGCCAGCCACTGCAAGAGAACCCAAATCACCAGGAGGATGGCGCAGTAGGATGCCATATGCACCAAAAGCGGGCACTGAGTGCACCACAGAGCACTCCTGCACCAGCAGCAACCTGTGGCACACGCTCTGCACATCAGGCCGGAGCTATGTATGCATGCTGGGGCAGAGCTAAGGCTCAACACAACCTGAGCCACCTCCTTCTGGATGTGCATGGCCCGCTCCCCGTTCTACTGCTACTGTTAACATCTGAAAACAAAAAGTACACGCAACCTAAAAAAAAATGCATAGCTAAAACATTCAGGAATTATGGGACAAAAACGCATTTTACGCAGAATTGGAAAAAAAAAAACAAAAAAACACTGCTAAAAGAAAAAGAAAAACACAAAAAAAGAAAACAACCCCAAACCTAGTATTTATTACATTTGCACACTGAGTGCAACGGGTTCCAGGCCATCTCTGAACGCACAGAACTGCAGATTGCATTTGTATTCCTACAGTTCTTCCTTATTTATCCACGGTATTCTCATCTTTTGGTGGAAGAATAGCTTTTAATTCAGTGCAACGAGGCTGTAAGAGAAATCTAAATAAATACAACCCACTACGAAGTAGCGTTACCGTGTGAGCATGCTTCACACACCAGGGGAAAAAAAAAATAAAAACACAACACCACAACACCTCTCGTGAATTGAACTAAAAAATTCATCCAAAAGAACGGCAAACGAGGCCGCGCGCTTAAGACACGAAATAAACACGGCGCCCGCTTCGCACAATGCGGGCGATTGTCCGTTCGCAAGGAGAAGGCCGCGACTTTTCCCGGCGCGGCGGTCAGGAGGTCGGGGCCGCGGCGAGCCCGAGGCGCAGCCCGCGGGCGGGGGCAGCGCAGCGCCGGAGCCGAGCCCGGCAGGCAGCGCACGGCGGCGCGAGCTAAAATGGAGCCCGGGCTGCGTGTCAGCCCGAGAGGCGGGCAGAGGGCAGCCGCGCGGGGCAGGGCAGGGGCAAGGTCAGCCGCCGCGCCGCCCGCGGGGCCCGCCCCGCCGCCT
>VXAB01006008.1:51504-222568 GCA_013399175.1 Odontophorus gujanensis | reverse complement strand
CCGCGTCCCCCGGCGGCCGGGACCGCGCTCCCGGCGGGCGCCGTGCGGGGCCGAGGGCTGCGGTGGCAGCGCCGAGGGCTGCGCCCGCCGGCCCCTAACTGACACTAACGCGGGATCAAAGGGCAGCGGCGGCGGCGCTCACGGCGCGCCCGCGGGCGGCGGGAGGCAGCGGGGACACGCGCGCACACACACAGAGCCCGGCGGGCGGGCACACGCGCGCACACACACGCGCGCACGCGGCAGAGCAAAGGGGAAGGTGCCCCCGTGCCCGGCGGGGCGCGCGGAGGATGCGCTGCCCCGGTCCCGCACCCATTCGCTCCTCGCAGAAAGACAGGGAGGGGAAGGAGAGGAGGTGTGCGGGGCTCGGGCGTTCGCGCTGTAATTCCCTGGCTGATCCGGTTGGAAAGAAGAGAACGCCAACCAGGCTTTTTGGAAAAATTACGGCGTTTTGTCATCCCTCGATAGAAAAGCAAAACCGCGGGATCGCAGCGCGGCCCCCACAGCCGTGCTGCTCGGGGTCGGCTCGCCGCTCCTCCGCGGAGCACGGGGGAAGAAGGGCTCCTTTCAACCGAACTTGAGCAGCGCGAAGGGGCGGCGGGAAGGAAGAGGATGCACAGCCGCCGGCCCACGGACTGCACGGCGTGGGCCACGGGGCCCGGGCAGGGCGGGGGTGCGCGCTGCAGCGGCACCGAGACGTGCAGCACAGGGTTGGAGAGGGGAAAGGCGGACTGGGCATGGACGGCACGGCTTCTGGAGAACGGGGGGAGGGGGGGGGAAGGAAACAGATCAGGTCACCTCTTATGGTTGGTTTCACTGCTACGCGCACACAGCGACCTAGGCTTCTGAGATGTACTTCCCTGCTGTAACGCAGGTACACGAAGCCCCGTGCTGAAGCAACGCCAGGTGTGTTAGGAGCCCCGTGCAGCAGCTTTCATTAAGCGATACACAACTTTCATTACTCCACAAACCACACGCGTCTCTTCAAAGACAGACATGAAGGCGGGGGGGGAAGAAAAGAGAAAAGGGATCGGGTCCGACTGAAGCACAAAAGCACCTGGTGCAGGGGAAGCATTCTTTGTGACTCGCAGTCATCTGGACAGAAGTTCACACAGAGGTTGTCAATGATTTCAACTCTGAAAGTTGTTAATACAATTGAAGTAAAAGGGTTTGAAGCGCGGCTGCTTCGTACAGCTCTCACATTGCGTGGGGAAACTTTGAACTAAGAATACATAATCAAAAATCATGAGTCAGATGTTGCAAGACGAAAGAAGTACATTCTTCTCCGCGTGTATACCTATGAGGCTCTCGCATTTGACAACTGGACGCATCACTTACTCGCATCAGATTTTACTCCAAATTCAGAGCATTTCTTAAATCAACAACTGCTGGGGAGAACACAGAGCAGCAGTTACACAGCCCGCCCGGTGCGCCGTTACCCCATACACACAATCACCTCACATTAGAAAGGCTCCAGACAACGCTGCCCAGTTTACAGCACAGTTCCCTGCTCCACATGGAAAAAAAAAAATAAAACTCTAAATAATATTTAAAAGATCACATGCACGAGAGAAACACAGACTCACTGACACACACCATTCTGAAGCTGAAAACCACACGTACAGGCAACTCTGAGACAAAACACACACCTGCTGGTTACGGTTGGTTTACCATCTCACAATGTAACTAAAATACTTCATCTTCACGGGGAGATTTATTTAGTTTGAATGCAGCATATGTAACTGATATCCCAACAGCCACCTTGCACTTCCTCACCATCGAGCAGAGACTCGCTCAGAACAGCGAATCCTGTATTTGCCCTCGGTTCTCCACGTTGTGCTGTTTGGGAGGTTTGTACAGCATTACTGACGTTAACCAAAAAGATCAGAGGATTTTTTGGTCGTATTTTTTTTTTTTTTTTACTCTTGCTCACGAGCCTCAATTTTGACATGCTGGGACTTGAGCAATGCAACTTTGCTAACTTCAGAGGGGTTGCAGCACTAAATCCCTTCTGTATTATTACCTTTTCCCTAACACCAATGGCAGGGTTTTGAACCAGGCCAGCTGTGCATGCCCCAGACCTCCTGCTGCTGGAGCACTGCTGCGGGTGCAGGAGGCCGCAGAGCTGCCGTTACACCACGGGAAGGAGCAGCCCCGTGTTACCCACTGCTGCTTCTTCAGGTGCTTTGTGAGAACAGCACATCACAAAACACTCCTTTCTGCATCATCACTCTTCCCACCCTCTTTTCCTCATGCATTTCTCATGTAAATGAATGCTGACAGTGTCAGCATTCATTTATAGTACATTAATTTCTTCCTCCATCGTTTGAAACCTCCTTCAGGGGAGTTAAGGTGGCTGCAGCAATGGCACTGTGGGAACACAGCTCTCGGGAAGTGCCACAGGAACCAGGAAGCAACAGAGTGGCACCAAACCTCTGAAGATGACCTTGGGTCCAACTGATGTCCCAGAAGTTTGACAAAGAGTTCAGAGGGCCAAACCTTTAGCCCGTCCTCCAGCAAAATGAATCCCAGTGGCTGAACAAGCAATCAGGTAGAAGCTTTATATGTTCCAGATTGAAATAGTTTCTAATCCCATGCCCATATGGAAACAACTTTGCCCTCCATACCCCTCCACTCATTTAAGATAGCGCACCCAGCTACGCTAGAATCAAAGACATCAGCCCCACAAAAGCTGACGTGTTTTTACACACCTGTTTGAGGAAGGTGACAAAGGGTATCGTGCCACCTCAAAAATAATATTTTATTATGTATTTGGTGGTATAGCGGGGGAAAAAAAGAAAGATGCTGGCTACCATGCTTTTGAACATTTCTAGTCCAAACACACGAAAAAATAGTTGCGAGTTTTCCACAGATAACATAATATAAATAATGCATTCCTTCTGCAGGTCTTGCTATTAATAAGTAATGATTGTATGGCACCTTCCAAACACCAAAGCTAGTTACACATATGAATTAAGTTCAGCCTCAATCCACTTTCGAACTAAGTAAATATTTTCCTCACTTACACACAAGAAAAATGAAACAAATTGAGTAAATAAGGTTTTACACAGTAATAAATGATGTAATGTTCTTGAAACCTTCATGGGCTATCTAGAATCCAACTACTGTCACGTAACGTAACAGATACTCGAAAAGACTGCTAAACAGGAACATGAAAACTGACATCCCCATGGTGTTTTTTAAACTGTAAGTTTTTAGTTGTTAGGGTCAGCTTAAAAAAAAAATAAATAAATAAATAAAAAGAACAAGAGCAAAAGAAAAAGTATAATGAGTGGGGAAAAAAAAGCAGCCCACTATAAGCAGCTCGTGGGCCCCAAACCAGACTATGGTATTAGGCTATAGTCTGCTTCAAGTACAGCTTACCAAAATTATTGTCAAGCACGTTGTGCGTCCCTAGGTAATCAAAGGATCTCTTGGATGCAGCTACAAGCTTTAGGTGAATTTCCTACTGAGCAGGGAAGTTACTTGCCTATAGCCTCTGTATCTTCTATACCTCATGAGCACACTGTTCTTCCACTGAAATGACACTCCTCTCCATGTGTTTTGGAGTAATATTTTCCACAGCTTAAGCTCCTCCTCTTTTCTCGTGTAACTGATGTCACTATTTCTACACTATGAATCAATCCTGCAAACAAGAATTAATTACCAACTTCCCCTTGCTCAGAAGTATTGAGGAGGCAAACACAACAGGATGAACAAATCCATACGATAACAGAACAGCTCCTGGATAACATCATCCACACTTGCAAACCCTCTGTAAACTCATAACATTAAGTACTGGATTTGTAATAATAATGACAAGTCAGTAACTGGTGAGGCTACAACTGGTTTCACAAAGGCCATAAAATAATGATCAGAAGTCATTACTGTCTGATTATTACCACCTTGGGACAAATAATAAGCAGTTGCAAAGTTGGAGGTAAAGTTGCACAACCAGTGGGTCTCAAATCACAGAGGGGCAACCAACGTTCTCCTGCCCCAAAATTTTAAACTCTTTTCTTTTTAAATGAAAAACGCAACGCAAGGGCCACAGTCAGCAACAGCAACCTAGACAAAAGCTCCTTCGGAACTACTGAAATCACGGGCTGTCCTCTTCGGACTCTTCAGTTGCTTGTGCCACATTAGGGAACAGAGAACACGCGGCATTAGAAATGTTCTCCAAGATTGAGATTCTTGTGAATCCCACTACAGAGTGGGTGGGCATCAAGAAAGAGCACATCTATTCTGCACCTCTCAGCAAAGCCACAGGCAGCCTTGTCAGGATATTGTCCAGATCCCGCTAAGCAAACTAGCCATCATTATTTTAGAATAATTTCAGCATAAGCTGCTTCTAGTTGAAACATAAATGCTGTAATTCTTCCAAAGGGATTAACACTGCCAATTTACATGTTCCAGCTGTTGTATAGCATACTACTTAGGAAGGGTGATATAGTTCCTAATCTCAATTGCACCAAACAAACACCACCACCACAACCAGAACAATCCTAAAGGGCTGTTAGCCTTAAACTTGCGCTGAGAAATAATCCTGCAGCCACAGGCCAGAGATGCACAGACTACAGGCCTAGAGATACAGCTGCTACTCAGCTACTATGGGATGTTTCTTCAGATTGTCCAAGGAAGTCTTGACATCTTTATTTTACCATTAGCACAGTTGGCTTTTCATTTCCATAATTCCCTTCACTCCCTCTTCACTCCCTTTTCTGAGTGCATTTTGCGAAACACTCACCTGAGCCTGTAACTATCAGTCTTGCATCTACAGATATTTGAGATAAAGAATTTCTCCAGAAAATCGGACCTTTACACACTACAGCTTACTACAAACTAAATGCACAAGATTTAACTTCATATTTTGCAACATAAAGTACTAAACAACTCCTGAGCTGCTTAGCCGAATGGGAACTGGAGCACTCAGTTCAGGGCTATTAGTTACAAATATGAACAAAATAAACCAGCATCTGCTCCAATGCTGATCTTTTTCACTATTGTCCATCTCCACTTAAATTCATTACGATCAATAATAGCTTTGCCCCATTTTAAGAATGGTTTAAGTTAAAATCAGCCTGAGACTGAAAACTCCCTATCTTTTTGTTTCCACTTCATTTCTGTTAGTCACTGGTTAACTGAAGATTTTGGCACATACATGCTCATTAGCAAACACCTGCCATGGTTTAAGATATTACTACCCACCTAGAGAAACTGATTCCACCCCCAGCTCACAAAACAATGCAACCGGCCTCTTCATTTGCTGCAGTGTGAAGTCTTGTGGTTGGTTCAGTAGAAAGGCAGTAGCATTTAAGCCACAGCTGTTTGCTAAATGAAAGTGTGTCTAAGTTCTTAAACACCTTGTTACACGTACTTGGAGAGGCAGAGTTTCTGCTACACCAGCAAGGTGGCAAATTCCTCAGGGAAATCAATTCCAGTTTCTCAATTCACTAGCTAGTCTTGTGTTAAAACACTGGAGTAATACTGAGACTGCTCCAGATCTCAAGAACTGTCCGGATCCCAAGGGGCTCATCTACCATCTAGGACTGTGCACCTAGAAAACTCCTCTCTCACTCGTTGACACAGCATCTTAAAAACAGGATGAAGGAAGGCACGGAAGTAGACTTCGGCAGTTTAATGCCAGCTAGTGCATAGAAGGGCAACTGGGAGAAAGAAAACATGGTGGTGCCGGCATCTTATGTTCCCAGAGAAAGCAAACAAAACAGTAAGGAAAAGGAGGAGTATTTGGACCTTAAGCTCTTAATGGACTTCACCTGCCTGATGCAATGAATTTCACTTGGCATTCGACTATGCTTCAGCATGGTGCACATCCTCAGTTATCAGCCCTTACCCAGTGGCATGCAGAAGGGTTTGGGCCACAAGTCATGTTCAGCAAGCAGCGGTGACAGCAGGCTGAAGTCACGTGGCAGTCACTCCTCCAGGGAGTATCTTCTTGCTTTGTCACTTCCCCATCTAACCAAACAGCACAGAGGAAGAGGTTATTTGCCTTTTGAGATATTCGGGATAGTCTGGTCTCTTCTACTCCTGCTCAGTTTGATGAAAGTACTGTTTCTGTCCCCCTACTTTTTGGCATCCCTAGTAAACACTGCGGAGCCTAAGTTTGTAGTATACAGTAAGATGCAAATTATTTATCCACAAAAAGTAGGCTAAAAACCGTGGTAAGACTCACATGGAGTATCACAAATACTTCCTCATGAGTAGGAAGGAAGGGAAAGAAGTGATGACTGGAGGGAAGCAGCTTACGGCTTCAAACAAGAAAGCTGAGGGATGCAGTTATACAACAAGAAGAGAGATAACAAACAGTGTTACAGTGACTCAAGTATGGCTGGCAAAGGGAAAGCAGCACAAGGGAGCAGGTGGGGAGCAGAAGACTGCAGAGAACCTTGAGAAAAAATATCAATTGGGCATTCACTAACTAGGGAGAATCTAAGCTCCGTACAGCTCAGGTGAAAGCAATTATCTGTGTTCAACTCCTTGATTCAGCGTCACCACACGTACATTGGGAGCTGCTGGTTTCCTTGGAAGATAGATGCAAATGGAAAGGCTGAGAAACCTGACATCTTCCTTCATTTGAAATTGCTTATTTTCACACCAGTTTTAGAATGTTATAAAAGTAACAGACCACATAAAACAGCATGTGAAACTCAAAAAGGAAAGCCAAAATGCCTTCCTTGCCTTTACCAGTATAACTAGCCTGTATGAATTCTAGGTCCCTGAAACCAGAGTAAAAATCGGGAGCAAGGAAGACAATCAGATTAGGAGGTGATTAAGCTGGACATACGCAAGACCACAAGAGCTGGTGGGCTGCACCCACAAGGGCCAAGGGAGCTGGCTGATTTCACTGTAATCTCTCTCCCAGTTATCCCAGAAAGGTTTCAAGTGGTTCATGAAAACTGAAAGACAGCAAACGTCCCTCCTGCCTTCAACTAGAGCAAGAAAGATAGTCCAGGGAACTACAGGCCGCTCACTTCAGCATGTAGAAGATCCCTCCTGGAAAGCATTTCTAATTGCCTGAATGACAAGGAAGCGATCAGGAGAAGTCATCATACACTTACGGAGAGGAAGACCGTTTTTAACAAACCTGACATCCTTCTACAATGAGGTGACGGGGTTGGCGGACAAAGGCAGAGCAGTGGATGTTGTTTACCTCAACTTCAGTACAGTCCATAACAACTTCCACAAAGTCATCATAGGCAAGGTGACAAAGTATGGGTTAGATGAGTAACAAGTGATGTGGATTTAGAACTGGCAGAACAACTGGGCCTAGAGAGCCGTAACTGATAGCACGAAGGCCAGCGGGAAGCTGGTACTAGCACCTCTGCAGTCAGTACTGAATCCAACACTATTTAACATCTTCATGGACAAAGAGACCAAAAGCACCCTCAACAAGGTTACAGAGGACAGAAAAACAAAAGGAGTGGCTGATACACCAGATGGTTCTGCTGCCATTCTGCATTATCTTGACAGGCTGGAGAGCTGGGCAGGGAAGAATCTCGTGAAGTCTGTGAGGAAACACAGAGTCCTGCATCTAGGGAGGAATAGTCCCAGCCACCAACACATCCTGAGGGCCAATCAGCTGGAAAGCAGCTCTGTCAAGGAGGCCCTTGGGGTCCTGACAGACAAGTTTGACTACAAGCCAGCAATGCACACTTGAAGCCAAGAAGACCAACAGTACCCTGCGCTGCACTAGGAAGAACACCGTCAGCAGGATGAGGGAAGCACTGTGTTGAGGGCTGAATGGAATGCCATTTTGGGCTCCCTGGTACAAGAAAGGTAAGGACGTATTAAAGCAAGAGAACAAGAAAGCACTTTCTTTCTCTTCTTTGAGGGTGATCAGTGCGGCACAGGATGCACAGAGAGGCTGTAGAGTCTCTACGTGCAGATTTCCAAAGCCTGGCTGGGCATGGTCCCGGGCAACCAGCTTTAGCTAACCCTGCTTCAGCACTGAGGTTGGACTATATGATCTCAAGAGGCCCCTTCCAAACAAAAGATCCTGTTAAACTGTAACACAAGCATTTCTCATTCTTAAACATGGCATTGATGTCTGCTTTTATAGGAATAGTTTACAGAAAACAAATACTAGATTTTTTTTCTTGAATGCACAAATTTTAAAGCTCTCACTGACTAGCGAGCTGTTTCCTAGCAGAAAACGGTCACTACTCCTTTCAAAGCCAATGGTTGGTGTTTTACCCCCATGCTCTTCTTCCCTTAGCATGGTTTCCATCTGACAAGTTCACAAACTAAACGCAGCTACAGTATTATCAAAGGGCGCGAAGAAGAGCGACTATATCTTTTTAACCTCACTAAGACACATGCATTAAAAGTTGACTGTCTCTCTGCAAATGCCTAAGCTTAAGAAAACAGTTATCTCTACCTCATAGTTGGCGTTATCACAAATACATATTTTAGTCCTGATGTGGAGGTAACACGGCCACAGGATAAAACTGATATATATGTTTTTAACTAACCTGCATTCATTCTTCCTTTTTGCAATTCCCTTCTTGCACCAGTAGCTACACGGTTTTGCTGCTTGCCCTAAAGGTTCCTATTTCATGTCAGGTACACATATAGTTCATGAGGTATGTGTACCATCTGATTTGTTGTTACTCTTACTCTCATTTAGACCTAAGGTCAGATACTAGTACGGTGAAGTGAGGAATGCCCGTTTATCCCAGCAGTGCTATTCAAAACCCAAAGTGCTCACAGTGTACTGAGATTGTGGTGACTCTGGGTGAAGAGTAGCACGCTCTTGCCTGCAGAGGGAGTAATGGACTCATGTGACATAATCACACACCTCCATCCCCTGATCTTTCCCCCGAGTTGGAGCAACAAACCAACACAGTAATAGAACCGCAGCGAAGACATGATGCCCCTTTACTTGCTTGCCAATCGAAAAGCAAATGAATGAAGAACTGATGGTCTGACAGTAGAAGAGAATAGCATTGAGCATTCTAGGTGAACATTTATTAATCCTTCTGTGTACGTGTCACAAAAGCTTGGTAATTCTATTACAGAAGATAGTCAGGAAAAGAGGAGCAGAAATGTTCTTCAGGTGAAGGGAGAACTATTTTTTTCCATATTTTTATGTACTGAATGTTGCACAAATCAAATAAATGGAAGCTGGCAGGTGCCTGAATGGAAGGTATTCCCCAACAGATCAGAGGACAAATTTCACTGGGATTTCTGATAGTCACTGGGGAAACATCAAAGCAAATGACTATAGAGAAGGGGTCCAGCAGGGCTTGAACAAGGCCTACCAATTTTATGATGTTTTTGTTGAGTTTCAATGGAAATCCCTATTATGTCGTATTACATTTCAGTGTATTGAACGGAAACCAAGAGAAAACAAGCAAACCTTCTTGGTTTTCATAAACATCTAGTCAGACGGCCTGTATCCCATAGCACAAACAACAGTGGCCACCAGTGAGGGGGGCGGGGTGGGGGTTGGGAAGGGGAGGAAGTAGGTAAGCAGTGCATTTTGGCTGCCTCATTCATGAACTAAGAGTCAACTCAGAAGGGAGATACTGGGACGTTCTCATTTACATGGAGATAAAAACCAAAATCAATGGCTTTTATACTATCAGCTGAGTTGCAAAACAATTAGTAAGAAGGTCATGAAGGTACCCAAGTTCAGACTTTCTAGGGGAAAGCAGTTGAATGTACTACAACAGAGATAAGCTTAGGAAGAAACAGCATGGAACGTCTTTCTGATCCTTCTGTAAAAAAGAAAATTCACTCTGCAAAGAAGGATAACACAGAAAATATGGAGAAGAACTCTCCTGTTCAGAGCTTATCAGGTTTATACGATTTGTACAACCTTTCAGTCCCAACGACCATGATACCACGTCAGACGTTTAAGCCTGCTGCCCAGGTGGGTGTGATAATCAAGGAAGCCGAGTCAAGCCTCACCCCTACTTCCCTCCCTTCACTGGTTTTTGATCAACTTACTAAAAACGTAGTAAGCTCATCACAATCTCCAGTGAAGAATATGAAAATATGAAAACTATTATCTTCCACCGCTGACAGTGTTTCAGATCCTTACAAGACACAGCCTTTTACCAAAGGTCCTGCTTTATGCTCTCAGTGCCTCTATATCATTAAAAAGAACAGCGCATCAAGTTGTCTCAACTAGATAACTCAGGATCAAAAAAAGAAGAAAATATTTACATAAAAAACACCTCACGCCAAAAATCAAAGCAAACTAAAACAAAAAGCCCCTGCAACCTCATCCAAAATAACAGTCAAAAAATAAAACCCCACAAAAGATGCTGAGACGACGTATTTTGGGCTGCTGGGAACGATGAAATTCAAATTCACGTTGCTTAAAGTGCTCAGCTCTTAACACCTTTTGGCCTGACAGGTCAAACATCGTTGCTGACTGAAATGGTCATCCTATCACATAATAGAATATCTAACTTACAACCCTTCTAAGCTTCTCTTCTCAAGTTACCCCCAAACTGTTACCTCATACAGTACATTCCTCCCCGTTCCTCTCATGCTGAAAATAACACCAATTGTATTTTTACGACTGAAGCACATTCTTCCCCTTCTTCCTGACCCAGAACATACCTCTAACCTATGTGAACACCTAAACCCTACATTTTTCATCTGTTCAATCACTCTAATTCAGAGATGCTTGCTTTATTTGCAGGTAAAAATCAACCACCCTTACTAAACTCCTTCCTATCCCCAAACTGCTGTGCCTTTAACAGTTTCCAACAGTATGAAGACCTCTCTGCCCAGCATCTTCCAAAGCAGAGTCCTTTTACTTGGTCCCCCTCACTGTAACATCCTCTGTGGAAATGCTTATCCCCATGTCCCATTAAAGCCTCCCCTCATCTCAGTGACATTGTCGTCAGCAGGGCTTCCCACACTATTAAGTGCCCTTTTTATCTGCTCCTTGTACAACCAAGCCTCAGGTTTTTAACAGCACGGTAAAGCCATTCTATACACAAAACGGTAGGATGTGATTTTGTCACACAGTCAAGAAGGGAAGGGAACCCTTATAAATCTTAACTTCTAGAGCTAGGCCCTAAGGGGTTGCACCGCACCTCCTCAGACCCTCGGGCCCAGGCAGCCATGCCAGCAGACCGTTGTTGTTAACATGCATCTTTCTTAGACCTTTCTTGGATGTAAGGTGTAGGAACTCCTCAGCCTCTCTCACCTGAATGTTAAAATAGGAAACACACAAACTCCTGTATTAAAAACCCTTCTTACATCAGGAGAAAGTCTGCTGAAGGAAACGGCTGTGTCAATATACAGAAGCTGACAAAGTCACAAATGCAGGAGGATCAGGTTACAGGCCAGCGCTTGTTTCCTAGTGATAAGGTGAAGAATGCTGAAGATAAAATAGCGTGCATGAATAAGTCACAGGAATAAAAATTCTGCACGAGTTTGAGCTGTTTGTGCATCCCACTAGCAAGAACAAGCCAGCAACTCCATCACCCCCAGACACAGCTTCCTTTTAAAACCCACCGCATCTTCCTGATGCATTTCAACAGAAGGAAACCGTCACCAGGTGAGGAGAGACATCCGCAGCAGTACCGACCCTCACACGGCGTTCACGTGACTCTCCAAGTCCTTCTCCCGACGTCTTTGGGACGTCGCTCGGCACGGCGCCCAGGAGGGCTCCCGCGTTCGCCTTTAAGAGCCGGGCCGCCAGGCGCTGCCCGNCCGGCCCCGGAGCGCCGCCGGGCCGCAGCCGCCGCCACGTCCCGAGAGCGCCCCGGCCCGGCGGCGGTAGCAGGGGACAAGCGCCGCCGTGTGCCCCGCCGGGGCAGCGGAGCGGGGTTGGGAATGGGAAGCCCGAGCCGCAAATGAAGCGAGCGGTGCGGCATCAGGAATGCGGGTTATGCCCCCATCGTGCGGTGGTATTAGAGTGATGGGGACGATTCTGTCCCTCGCTTCAGCTTCTTCCCCTTTTTCTTTTAATCCTTAGTGGGTTCTTAATGTGGCTTTGATGGAGCCGTGATCCATTGGAAGGAAACGTTAAAGGTGTGCCATAAAGAACAAACAGACCTAACCCCAACAACAAGTCCCCTTGGAAACGTGTATGCTACTCCTGCTCCTTAAATACGTTAAAGCACAGAAAGTGAGATGAGTGCGATGCAGTTCGAGACAGGCCTTTAGCTGTTACGCCGTACCAACTGCAGCAGCATCAGCCTTGAGTAAATTAACTCAAAAAGTAGGGGAAAAATAGCTTAGAATTCATCAACACCATCTTAAAAGCAGCACGAGCGGGTCGGTGGGTTATGCACATGGCTCAGGTTGTGCCTCACAGTATGAGCCTGAAGATGCTCTCATGCACAGCAAAGTTTCTCCTATTAATTAGAACGTGAGTAGCAGTATTAGAAAATGCCAGTGCAGTAGCACAACGTGTCCACACACACTGTAGAGTGTTGCACACACTCCACAGAGTTTATTGTGAGCCACAGATACTGCCTCGGGCGTACAAACTTCACTCAACCTCACGCACAGCAGACAGAAACTGCTGCTAAGACACGTACTGTCCTCAACGGCATCAGGGAGAAAATTAGGCAAATGGGGGCATAGATAATCCCATCTGATAAATAGTGGTTGTTTCAGAAGTCACTGAACTTGAGAAAGTTCATAAGCTGAACTTTCCTAACTGCTCCTGGCACCCTCTTAGACTATTACAACAGCAAGTGCAAGGTGTTGGACTAAAACACCTTTGTTTCACTTCAAATGTGCCAGAGATGAGAAGAGCACACAGTCAGACACCTCATTACGTTGCTGTAACTCTACAACCTACAATACTCAGTACGATCCTAAACCAGTGGGCTCTTGAAGTTCTCAATTGGAAGACACGCTGAAAATAAAGGAGTCACGCTAAAGGTGCTAACACACCCTGGATTCAGGAGCCAAGTTTTCCACTGCAGCTAATAACCTTTTGAGCTCCACTATTTGTGTGCTCAATTTTCACCCCCTATTTTACCACTTACAATGGGGACTGATTTCCTCAGGTCTTCTCCTTCCTCATTTGATTTTGTTAACAGTTGGTCATAGAATGTGCATGCACAGCTTGCCGACAAACACATTTGAGTAGCAGAAAAAGCCTCATTCAAAATGCACAAGTACAGGTAAAAAAAAAGTGTTTATTTTGTAGTCTCACCTCTAGAACAGAATCCAGAATTGAGTTAGACTGCTGAAGTCCTAGATGGCTCGTGACTCAAGTGCCTTGGAGCCAGGAAAACAGTAGTTACTAACAGATATTCTGAGCAGTCCAATTCTCTTAGTGCATTCCCACATAAGGTTAGAAAAGGCTCAGCACTGCCTCCATCCAGGAAATGTTCCTGACGAGATCAGGCTAAACCACAACGACTGCTCAGAATGTACTGTGGTTAATTCTCAGCCTGAACCCGAACAACATTTACCATTGAAAGCTTGAGTTTGGTGCTTCCAGAGCTGAACAGCAATCAAGGGGCGGGGTTCGTTCGGTTGCTTTTTCTTCTCCCCACTGCAGTTTTAGACTGAAATGAGGTTAACATCTCTGATCTGGAAAAACTGTGCAAGACCAATCCTAAGACCATGATCTAAGCAGACAGAAGCAGAGGGCAACTCACTGTAGATTTATTGCACTCCCTTCTTACTTTTAATAGTGCATTTTAATTCCCAAAGCAAAAAAATAATAACTTTTTGTCAGTGTTTGAAGGAAAAATCCTGTAAAGATTCAGAACAAACGCTAGGGAGCTAAAATAACAAGATTCCTTTCTCTATTTTCACATGCTCTGTCTGTCTGTCTCTCTCAGACCACGTTTTCACTTCAGCGAAGTTTTGGAAGCTGGTTACCAGTCTGAGCATCAGAGCTTCCTTCTGAAGGAAACCACAAGCAGGACACTACTACGCAGTGCGTACAGAACTCGGTTTAGGGTAATCAGCTACTCAACTAAGCACTGCAGCCAAAATCTGACTTCTGATAGATGAACACCCCCCTGCACACCATCCCCCAACAGTCATTTCCCACTCCCAAACAGAAGACAGTTTTGCCTCAGACTTCCTTGTAGGCATGACCTCAGGTTTTAACAGCTGTTTTCAATCGTCCTGGTGGAGTCACCAGTTCTGTGAACTCATTTTCTAGGTTCATACATCTTTCACTATCACAGCTCTCTGGAGTTCAGTGAGACTTGAAGCTAGAGAGAGTTATTAGGCAAAAAAAAAAAAAAAATCACCTCAAGAAGCATCTGTAACAGATATACCTACCACATCAACGTGAACTCAAAATATCTCTGTTATTACTGAGGTAGCACCAACATTTTATAGAAAAAATCCTTTCCTGCTATATGTCCCTTAAGTCCCTTTTTGTCTTTTTTTTTAATGTCAGTTTTTGCTTCTGTACCTGACAGATAGTCCACAAATATTTTATGCAGTTATTTAATGCACTTTGGTCAGCAGGCAGTGTTTGAGAAGCTGAAGAAGAAAGTAATGCTGAACATGCCACTCATTTACTCAAATGATCTTTCCATCCTCATCAGCCAAATTCTACTTTTTAAGTTACACGTTCTGAAAGCAAGTAGCACAGGGATTTATGAGCCCTACACCCACACCTGAAAAGCTGAGGGAAGGAACATACCAGTTTCTGTGATTGGCATCAAAAGCAACAACAAAAAAATAATCCAGAAGCAAACAGTTCAGCACTAAGCAGCAGCCTAACTGCTCCACGTTGGCCATAACCAGTCATTGCAGTGAAATCCTGGCCCCAATTTGATGTCAGAATCTTCACTGATCTGCACAAAGTCAGGGTTTTGCTCACAGAGACTAATGATTCTCGCTCTCACATACCAAAGCAAAGTGTTCTAAGGCTTGAGCCACTTTACTGCTTGCAACTGCTCTTCCCATCTCTTCACCAGAAGTTAATTTCCCTCTAACAGTCAGAAGAATTAATACTATATGTTCACCTTAGCCATTACACTTTGCAGTGCAGATGTTAGGGGACAGGCAAACTCATCTAGCTGCACCTGCTCTAGATTAAATGCCTGCTGACCCATTTCCAACATCCTGCCACCCCTTGCCATTACCAGTTCAGATCTGCAATCTTAAACTTCTGAAGGTTTCTTTTCTAAAAAACAAACAAACAACCAACCACCCACCTCAAAACATGAGTTGACGCACAAAACTCTTGTAAGCTATTGTGGCATTCAGCATCCACATGAGGAACACAGAAAGAGGAGAAGAGGTAACGCACAACCAACTCCATCTAAACTGCCCACTTGGTTAGGGACAGTTTCAGACACGCAGGTAGCATAAGGTTTTGTTTTAAAGCTCTATGAAATTAACGGAAGATAGCTGCCTTGGAAACTATTAATAGTAGACAACAATCACAAATTCTGTTAGCCTTCAGTATGACAAAGTCATTAACATAATGCAGATTGCCTGTTGATACAAGAGAGTTGAACACAACCAGTTGGCAAATATTCCCCAGCCTATAAGTTAGGATGAATTTCACCAGAGAAGCACTGATCTCTTCATGGACTGTGGAGGGTACCGAGTTTGGGTTCATTCTAAAACCTCGTAATCGCAGGTGCCGACATCTAGCTTAAAGGAAAATGACAACTTTCTTAAAATCAATTATCATTTCATCATTAACTAAAAAGAATACTGCATCCTAAGCCATCACGTGTACTCTGACACAGCCTACTAACGTGGCAAGGTTTAACGCTCACCACCAGTGCAGTTGAAGCAAACGAAAGTGATTACCACCCACCTTGCCTATCATTCTTCCTTTTCTGCACCATACTAGCAAAAGCACACGTGTGGCACATAAGCAAACAAGATCAAATAACGAGTGTTGCTAAAATGAACTCAGAAAAACAAAAACCTAAAGTCACCGATCGCTCAGGTGGATTTCCAGAGACCCCACAAACGGTACCTCTAATGCAGAAAACAAGGGCACAGAGCTGCCTATGACCGAATGGCTGTTAAAACCAAGCTGATGGGACCACACACCTTGCCTGCAATCCCCTCGACTGCTGTACATTACTAAGCACTTCGCTTAGTTCTCTTTCTCTAAGCAGATACCCATCTCTGCAGGAAACACATCCCCCCACCTTTCTAGACTGGGGAGACTCAAGTCGATAATACATGCTACTGCATAAACACTGTTAGCTACATACAGTACTTAATAATAACAGAATCAGAAGCCCACCTGCTGGTCACGCTTCCCGTACCAAATCCATCTCTTCTGATTGCTCTATACACAAGGCAAGCTTCACAAAGATCTCTGTCCACCTGCAGTGTATCAGAATTAACAGTTCCTGAAGTCTGTTAATAACCTCTTAGAAAGCTTCTGCTGTACATCAGACTTCCACCAGGAACAGACTACACCCAGTACAGCCAGCAGACCAACACCACAGAAACTTCAGCTGCCAGATCCAATAGATTTGCAGGACTCAAGAATCCTAGTAAATGCTCAGAGAAATAACCTGCTTATTCAGATAAGAAGAGGCTGCAAATATCGTACGTACAGTGACTCCAGCAATTAAACTTTCAGGTAAAACATTCATTCCATTGAGGATTAGGGTTTCTCAGGCTGGATAAAGAGGACACCCCTCTGTCACAAGGCACACTGAAGTAACTCATAAGTTTCTTATTCAAAGTAAGTCTGTCACCATTTCTTGCTGAAGTACCTCCTTACCACTGCGGTAATGCTTTCTGCATTGCTTTGCTAGCAGGCTGCCCCACTTGTGATCAGGTGGCATAGCCCCAGCCACCAATTCCCTGATTACTGGTGGGATTGCTACTTGAAGAGCGACTGTTTGATAACAGGGACAGTTTGACAATAGCAGCCTCCTCCCAGACCGTGGCACTTAAAAAGCCAAGACTTAGTTTGGCTGTGATGAGCCTCCCAGCCGAAAGGCCCTTGCCACTTAGTACTCCCAAAATCATGCACTGCACAGTCTGTGCCTGCCACATCCGCACAGTCACAGACGTCATTCTGTACTACAACCTGTTAGACCACCTCTTGCTTTAGCAGTTCCAGAGCACCTCCACAAGCTATTTTACTCAGTCTCGCTCTCTGGATGACAGCAGGCATTCTTTTTCCATCAAATTCTCTCACAAAAAGAGCCTTTTGCCCTAGTGGTGCACAAGAAGGATCTGGGCGAGCAGCTTCCCAACTGGAAGATGACAAATCAGCTGGGTGATCATGGAGGAGCATGAACACTAAGATCAGGATGTTCTGCATCCACAATACTGCATCACCATTTAAAGTGAGAATCCTGTGGATTCTTCCAACCACCTGAGTAAATGTATTGCTGACAGCTGCTTTAACAACCCGTTCCACAGATTAAGCGATACCTGTCACTAATAATGAAGCTAAAAGTAACAGAAGAGAATGTAAGATGTAAAAACTGGATTTTGTTTACCTATTATATATACTTTGTCCTTCCTTTCCTCCCCCACTGTGTCAGGGTGTAAGACGCTAATAATTTCGTACTGGGTTATTTGGTAAAAAAATTCAACATACCTACAGACCTCCTCCTGCTGCAAACTCCTGCAAAAAACTTGTTGCTTAGCAGGACATGAAGACTTGCACTCTTCACACATAGCTGAAAAAGTATTTAAAAAGAAAAGAAATAATACCGTGTACCTCAATTAAGCTACCACAAGACTCTGATTCTCTGTCTCAGGAATGTCTCTTTAGCTTGGACCCAATTAGTGAAAAAGTGAAGGCAGAGGGGAGAAAGCTGAGGTTCTGATTTGTTTTTTTTTTTAATGCAGTCGTTCTAGATTTTTAGTCTTCTTTAAAGTGAAAATTAAAAAAAAAAAATTGCTGCTTTCTCCGGATGGCATTTTGGAAACATTTAATTAGCATACTACACAAAACAATGTAAACCACAGTGACTTCACATGTTTCTCAGTGATTAAAGTAACGGGGAAAAAAAGTAACAGTAAAGAAAATGAAAGTTAAGATTAAAGTGGCCTACAGTTAATGACAGGCTGAAGTTCAGCTGTCACATAACTGAGAACGTTTGAGAACGAACAACAATTAAAGTCAAGCAAAGGATGAAGCCCAGATTATTATAATGAGATATGATATGTTCTTCAGACTACCCAGAGGTTAATGTTACTTAGTTTCATATGGTTACGGATAAGTAAGTACTGCACTACTATATAGTAAAAATAATGTAGCTGGATACAGTCTGCTTCACAGTGACCCAAGGTTAATGGTACTTGCTCTTAGTATATTTAAAATGTTTAAAAGAGATATAACAACCACAGCATTTTAAATCTAGTGCAATGGCACTGGAAAATGGCACTGAAGAGGCCTAGCACAATACTGGTGTTCCTGGTTCCAGGAAATCAGCTTCCAGTGTAACCTACGTTGGCTTTTATCTCTGTGATTATACTGAGTACGTCCATGAATTCCTCCTCTCCTGAATGGCACCGCCTTTTGAGCAATACATCATGGCACGCATTGACACTAATATATCATTAAAGCAACAGATGTATTAGTGTTACAGATCACCAGGACAAAGCGCACTGATGATGATGTATTTCTGACACGATAGCACCATCCAGAAAAGTCGAGGCCCAAGAGAAGACTTCTGCTCAGTTCAGTAGGAAAAAAAGGTATGCTTTCCTGGTGCAAAAATATGTTCTCTATAAAAGTAGCATCGCTATTGTGTCACACCAACCAGCACACGAGTTGTACTTAAACAGTTAGCCATGTGCAGCTCAGAAGGTACAGAGCAGCCAGTTCTGTTCTAACCTCTGTATAACAAGCAACTTGACTCAAGACTTTGCACAGCCAATGAATCATATCCCAGCTCGTGTAAAACCAGAGTGCTTCTGGGGAGAGGATCAGATAAAAGAATACACACTGAAAAAAGGCTCAGAAAGTTAAACTACAGTACTCCACTCCAAAAAACCGTAGTCTGCAAAAGTCCTAAGCTACTTCACTTAACCAGGATGTGTCTCTGAGCAGGCAGCTCAGGCATACGTCCTAGAACATACTACTACAAAGCAATTTCACATATTTAACTACAAAAGTAGCAAGCTGATCTGTGAATCAAAGGTGAAGGTTGGGAACAATTGGTTCTTTAAAGCAGCCATTCTTTCTGCTTTACCCATTTTCAATCCATTAAATTTCTCATACAAGTCACAACTTAAACTATAAACTAATTACTCTGAATGACTTTCAGTTATTGTTTAAACATCAAGGTCCAGATTACAATACCTTCAATCATTCAGAGTTGCGCCGCATACCTCAGCCTTCACAAAGCAATGGAGTATTCAGATTCAGTGACGATCACAGTCTGGTCCTAAATGAAACTGATTTGAGCTGTGATGAGGAGGACTGTAGAAATAATGCTGAACAACTAAAATACCAAAGGGTAAAAGCAGAAAAGCTATGGAGAAAAAAAAAATTTAAGCATTGAGAATAAAGACAAAAGCAGTTGAAAGAAAAGAAATGGAAAAGATATGAAAAGAGTTGTCACGTTGAGGATAGAAAGGCAAGGTGGCAGACTTTCTGCCCTTGATTTATAATGTTGACTTTACTAATTAGAAGTTTCACTGGATCTGTTATAAACATGCTGCCACTGCCATGCTCCCACCTCCCCCACCACGGAGCAAACTCCAGACTTATCCGTGTCCATGACAGGGGGACACAGCAGGCCCACAGGCCCAGAAAAGAAGGGGGGGTTCAACGGTTTGTAGGCCAGTTCAGCCTGGTTCTGTGACTTACGGGGCAGGAGACCCCATGGACCCACACCCTAGGAACGGGTGGGAGATGGGTCTAAAAAACAAAACAACTGTGATGATCTGAGGAGAAAAGTCAAGTTACTAAATACGATATCAGAACGCAAGATAACACAATATCACTGGAACTGAGGCTAATAAATCAAACAAAAAAAGAAAGTGTCCCAAACCAAAAGCCTTACTCTAAAGCTGAAAGTGAGATGAGACAGCTAGGGAGCACACACTGCCAAGATAAGCAGCAAAAGGAATAAAAGGATTCTCAGGAGTTGCATGCAGTTTTATATTTCCCTCGTAACAGAAAACAGGAATGCAAAGTCTTCTGGGGTACGTAGTTGTTCTCTTCTGAGAACCAGGTACCCAGATGTTATGATGTGGAATACCGATAACAAAAACCATCAAATCATGACAACCCCCCATGCTTTTCAATGAGTAGGCCCACTGAACCCACCTTATCTGAGCTACCTTGGTAAAACTACTAATAACTACACAAAGAAAGATTAACATCATAAAGCCTCCCAGGGCCAAAAGTGACTACTGAAGGGGTAAGGCAAACAGGAATCAGGATCAAAGTTATAGAAAGCTCTGTTCTAGCTGCGAGTGGTACTGCTACCCTTACAACATTTTAATTTCAAGCTTATGAAGTGATACAGTAGTGTTATTACAGGAAATAACAGAAAAAAAATATATGCTAACAGGATCTCTTCTTTTCATTTTATTAAGACTGACATGTGATGGGACATAATAGTCAGCGTTTCTATGATGAAGCCTACATGCTCAAGTGAGGAGGAAGTAGATGATGTAAAAGTACGGAGTGATATCTTCACCTAATTTAGAGTCAAATTACTAATTTTATCTCTTTGTCAAATGCCATCCATCCCAGAAGAAAAGCTACTCAGGGAGAACATATGAATATGAAAGCTATGGGTAACGTAATTCCTTTGGACAGCTCCAGCATCCACAGTTGTTTTTGAAACTTACAGAGGTTACCTTCCCAGCTAGTTATTAGAGTATCTTTTCATGCATATCTTCTCAATGAAGAAGTCAGATTCTTCTCTAAGCATCTTTCTGATGCTAGTGAGATTATCTAAACCACCGCATTTTTGATGATGAGAACCTTGATTGCATCTCCCCTCAGATTCTTCAGTCTTCCTCCCAAAAGAATTCCAGCCTTTTTTGTCTTCCTCCGCAACACTGTTTCTCCATCCTCAAAAACATTTTGATTCACCTCCTCTGTAAATTCTCTAATCCCACTGCCTCCTTAGAGACATGAGAAAAACAGAGCTGCACAGAGAACTGAACATGTGGGTGCATTACAGTTTGTATAGTGTCAATAAGTCACCAGTCTTTTGTGCTCACTACTTTCCTCTATTTTTTGTTTGTTGGTTTGGATTTGTTATGCTATAGTGACTACAATATCTCCAACACCTCCTCCCCAAAATCAGGAGTTTCACACCTCATCTCTGAGTTCAGAAACACGTAGGTAACGGTCCTACCTTTCTTGTTTTGATGTGTAATTCATTACTAGAACTCCTAAATTGGACATTTTATGACAATTTGTTTTTAATACAGGCCAGCCTGTGGCTGCTTTGTCGCATCTAAGCATTATGACTTGTCTCCATTTGAGTAAAATTTAAAAGCTACCCGGGTAGCATTAATACTTTCTTGTGACTAGTAGTGATCTCAATGTGTTGGCAGTGCGGGCCAGCATTTGACATCACAACCTGCTTCAGCCAGGTCAAAAAATAAAGCTTGTCACGCAACAAGCAATTAAGGCAGTAAGCATTACACAGGTCAGAGCTGAGAAGCCGGAGCTGCCCGAGCCCAAGGGGAGGAGGATGAGAAGAGCAGGTGGCCTGCAAGGAGGCCTGATCAGGAGAGAGGCACAGCTGAGGCAGAACACAGCAGGTGCTGCAGCATGGAGCCTGGCCCTCAGAGGCAGCCTAAAAGTCCATAAGCCATGGGCTGATGGGACTGAGGTACAAGCAGCCATTTTGTGAATTAATAGTGAGGCCCCCTAGTCGGAAGCCAGCCTAACACTTGGCTCCTGATAGCTGCAGGAGGAACTGGGCACCACCGCCACAGGGCTGGCCAGCATCTTACAGACACCACACAGCTACCCACAGGGAAACTGTTACACCAGCCAGTGTCTGGTTACCAAAAAAGTACTATTTGCACTTGGGAAAAATATTAGGATAAAACCAAACTAAACTTAATCCAAATGCTTTTTTTGGAGTTCTTCCCAAGACTACCAAATAGTAACAAAACTATTGCATCTTAGGCTTTCGTCCTCTATTTCATTTTCTCTGTTATCCTCCCTTCGCTTTAGATTCATAGATTCATAGATGCATTAGGTTGGAAAGGACCTACAAGATTATCTAGTCCAACCATCCTCCTATCACCATCCCTACCCACTAAACTACTAAATCAAATCCCTTAGCTTTAGTCTTCTTCGTCTAATACTTTATTTCAACATTAATTTCACCTCTTAAAAACATACAACATCACACATACAGTCTTCAGTAAAAGCCACTGAAAAGGCAATGGAAGGAAAACACAAGGATAGAACAGGAGAAAACTAACATGCTTTCCTGTACCTTTTCCTTACATTGATAACTTTCCCATCTATTCTAGAAAGGAAAAATAAAAAAGACACTTTCTTACATTTGCACTCATAAACAGCTTTTGCATCCTTCTCCCGTGGAGAAAAAGGCTAAAAACTCACAGCAAACAAGATATAGACAAGACAAGAGCACTATGTTTTAAAAAGTCTCTCACATCTCCCTCAGAGGAAAACTCAAAACAATCGAAGTTATAAAACAGAAACCAACTTAACCCTATTTCAAATTCCAAATAATACTGGAAAAAAAAAAGTTTAAAAGATTCCCTCACACACACCTCTTCAGTTAGGAAACGAAGAGGGAAAAAAATAATCCAGACAAGCAAAAAAGAATACAGGAGATCAACGATAAACAGCACGTTAAAAACATAACAGGATACCAAACATTTCAAGCATTTCTTAAGACATTCATTTTGAGTTTACAGGAGAAATAGAAACAGAAAATGGTCAAAAAAATATTTTGGTGTTGTAGAGAAACGCAACAGCAAATAATCAGTCCTAAAATACCCATAAAAGGATGATGGCCACAAAGCAATTAAAAAAAATGTTTGCTTACTTGTCCCAAGGCTCAGGGCTGCCCCAAATACTCCAAAAGAAAGGATCCCCAGACACAGTTTCTTCTCTCGTGGCAGCCAGTCCTTAAATGAGGCTTAGGGAGGGGCTGAACATGGCTTCACATTCACAATTGCTTTCACCTGTGCTCCCAGGGCTGGCTGTGTCCCTTCACCAGGTGCTCAATCATTGGCTCAGGCCACGACTTAGCAATTCCCTTACAATGTAAAAGAGAACAACTACCTGCAATTTTGTTATCTCACAGAATAGCTTCTATTGAGATGAAACTGCTTAAGAAGGACTGGAGATTTATCTTATCTTAGTCTGATTCTTATACCCCAGGTCAAAGCCGAAGACTGCTGTGTATCATTGCTTTTAAATGCAAAATCAGCCCTACAGAATACATTGTAATTAGGAGGCTCAGCTCTGCCTATCTTGGCTACCGCACAGCTTCTATCCTTTCAGACACCAGCTGAGAGCTCAGATGAGGAATGCCACCTTGGAGACAGTTCCATTGCTTTTTCTGGTTTGTAATAAGCAAAGGTTAATTGTTGTCCTTCGTTATTTCCCAAGAGACACTGAGGAAACGTAGAGAAGTTCAGGCGTCTGTAAACACACAAGTGTTTGGAAACCTGTGGCCAAGTTGGTCATCTTGCCAGCCTTACCCTTTGCATCCTGTAGCTCTCAGCACTCTCTTTTTGACAACGTTCCCTAAAGTATTCATAGAATTATTTCGAAGGCTGATGGAGTGCCACAGACACTAACTGGCTTGTGCTGCTGCAATGATCCGTGACTGCACACATGCAGACAGCACTGTCTGCAGCTCAACGTACACGTGCATCTGTGAGCAGGGACAAGAATTTGAATCCATAACCTGGTCATCACCCAGAGCTCAAGGAACGTACTGCTGTTCACTGGCATGCTTTCCCTGGTGAGGTACACAGCAGCAGTGCATTTTCACTGAGGCCACAGTGATACGTTCCCAGGCAAAAATGCTGCCATTCCTTCATGGCTTTCTGGGTATCTGTGCAGACACAGGTGCTGTTCTACTGAACAGCTGACCCTCGTTTCAGACTTAACTCTCTCAGTGCCTCAGTTCATGATGCTCCCTGTGTACACACCACTATTCCATGGTTTGTCTGACATGTCTAATAAGCAGAGATACAGTTTAGAAGTGTACTAAAACTATTTAAATTTGAGCATGAGGTGAACTATTCCAAGACCATTACCACTTAATTAGTAAAGAGAACATGTTCACAAATGTTCTAACGTATCAAATCCTTTGTGATACATTAATTTCTATGCTTTCTAGCTAGTCTGATGCTCCAGTCTAAGGTGACCCTTTAGGATTTAAGCATGAACTTAAAAGGATATATACTTACAAGTGCTTATACTTTTTCATTTTATAGCAAGGGATGTGAAGGACGTATTTGCAAAAACCTTCTGAAGGACTGTATCAACCACATTCCCTACTGAGGCAAGACAGCCTTACCTGCCACACCACCTGATAAGAAAACCTGTAGATAGAGAAGTATTCCCGGTTACCTTCAGTAATTTTTCCACAAATCAGGAAAGCAATTTCCAGTGAGAAAAAATATGAAAGGATTGTTTCAAGCACCTTTTAAAGGGTTATTCAAAGCTTTTACTCTGATTTTGACACACGTTTTCTGTGTTTCTGGGGAAAACACGAGTACTGAAGGGATAAGTGACTGATGTGCAAGGAGAAGTATCTCCATTCCAGGGGCAAGCAAGAGGCAACCTATTTATCTATTCACACACTTCAGCTCACTTTCACCTCTGCCTGCAGCCTAGGACCCACACTTGAAACCAAGCTGTCCCTGTTTTTTTGCATGGAGGAAGAGAGATGCCTGTCTACGTGCTCTGAATGACCTCCACTGCGGTGACAAACACAGTGTAAAACAAAACCCTAAAGCCAGTTCAAGAGAGGTAGCGCCATTTCTTTTGTACTTTCCCAGCAGCTGGAAAATTAAAAGGAAAGGATTTAATATGTCTTCCTGGCGTGGAATACTGCACAGCCAAACCAGAACACAGGTTATGACAGTGTAACGTGAGAGAGACGTCAAAAAAGAAACACGAATACACATCCTACTAACAGTGCTGATACAGCTACAGTAAGTGCAAGATCTTAATGCTGAACATGAGACAGATAAAAGAAAATGACTGAGGTAACAGCATAAATAGACACCCATCCCAAATAATCAAACCTTCTCAATAGAAAATAAATAAATAACACTGTATACCAATATTTGTATTTTGCAAACACAGAACAGCTGCATCATTTAAAAGCGGTCGAGGGGTTGAGTCACATTTCTTTACAATGCCAGTATTTCTATTGTTTAATACAAGTGCCACAGTGTGATGACATATCTTAGTTTTGCTTTCTCATAGTATAAGCACCGAATAATAATGATGAAATCAAGTTGCACTTACTAGCTCTTACTGTCTTCCTTTTCTGAACATCCCAAAGCATTTTATATGCTGTCAGGGTCAGTAAGACCAGAATTCAGCAACTGCTCACATGAAGCTGCACAAACTCAGGACAACAAGCAAGAATACCACAGCCAACTGATACTGAAATTTAAGAAGACAGAACGTAATAACCTAAAAAGCCTTGAGAAGGGGCAGTACTGTTACTCTTACAAAGAGCCTGATCAGCCCCAAACGACACCCCCTTCAGCACACCCCACTTAACAGCTAGATATTAGTTAGCATCTTTTAATCCGTCGCGCCACCTATGCACATGAATGTGCATAAATCATCACAATAAAACTTTTCCAGCTTAAAAAAGTCCAGATCAACCATAGAACCAAGGCGGTACCAGCTCAGAAATAAAAGTGGATAGAGTGTAAGGAGTTCCCTCTGAAAACTGGTAAGGAGCAGGTCGAGAGCCTGTGGGATAGAATTAGGGACAGCAATAATAAAGGGCACCTGGTAGTCGGGGTCGACCGGCCACCTAATCAAGAGGAGCCTGCTGATGAGGCCTTCTTCAGCTGCAGGAAGCGTTATACTTGCAGGCACTTGTTCTGATGGGGGGATTTCAACCACTCGTATCAGCTGGGAAAACCACACTGTGAGCTGCAAGAAATCAAGGAATCTCCCAGAGTGTGTGGACAATAATTTTTTTGTTTCAACTACTGGACAGACCAAGCAGAAGTAAAGCACTGCTGGATCTAGTGCTCACCAATGCAGAGGAGATCCTTATAAGCGTTAAGATGGGAGGCAGCCTAGACTGCAGAGACTATGCCCTGGTTTAATTTCTAATCTCAAGGAATGTGGTTTTGGCAAAGAGTGGGGTCAGGAGCCTGAAGTTTGGGAGAGAACTTCAGGCTGTTAGAGGGATTGTTGGATGAAATCTCCTGGGAAGCTGTCCTTAGAGAAAACGGAGTGGAAGAAAGCTGGCTACCCTTTAAGGATACTTTTCTGAGAGCACGAGAGCCCTCTGTCCCTCAGAATAAGAAAGCAGGCAGGGGAGGCAGGAAGCCAGCATGGCTTGGCAAGGATCTGCTGGTCAGAGTGAGGAAAAAGAAGAGACTGTACCAGCTGTGGAAACAAGGGCATCTCACCTGGGAAGAGTATGGGATGCTGTCCGGACTTGCAGAGAGGGGATTAGGAAAGCCAAGGCACAGATGGAACTGCACTTGGTGAGAGATGTTAAAAACAAGAAAGGATTCTATAGGTATATTGTCCAGAACAGGTAGGCCAAAGAGAGCGTTCCTCCTTTGCTAAATGAGAAAGGAGAACCAGCTACCATAGATATGGAGAAGGCTGAGGTACTAAACAAGCTTTTTGCCTCGGTCTTCACTGGCAGCCAGTATTCTTGTATTTCTGATATCTCTGAAGTTCATGCTCGTGGGCCTCTAGGTGGGAAGAGGGGGAGTAAATCTCCCCCTGCTGTAAGGGTACAGCAAGTCCGAGCCCACCTCATGAGCCTGAATGTATACAAGTCTATAGAGCTGGATGACATGAATCCCAGGATCCTAAAGGAGCTGGCTGATGTGGTTGCCAAGCCACCCTCCATCATATTTGAAAAGTCATGGCTGTTGTGTGAAGTCCTCTGGGACTGGAAAAAAGGAAACATCACTCTCATTGGCAAGAAAGAGAGAAAGGAGAACCCAGGGAACTACAGGTTGGCGAGCCTCACTTCTGTGCCTGGGAAGATCATGGAACAGATCCCCCTAGAAAATATGTTAAGGCACGTGAGGGATGAGCAGGTGATCTGAGACAGGCAGCACGGCTTCATCAAGGGAAGGTTGTGCCAGACCAATCCAGTGGCCTTCTATAATGGAGTGATGGTGTCGGTGGACAAAGGGAAGGCGACCGATGTCATCTACCTGAGCTTGTGCAAGAAGCCAGAAATGGGGAGAATTAATGGGGGAGAAGAATCTGCAAAAAAAGAAAAAAAATCAATTTTAATAATAGCTTGACAATTGCAATTAAATAATCCAAAGCTCAAGCTGAGCATTTTTGTTACACGCTGCATGAATGACGTTTGTACTTTGGAACCTTTAAAATATTTAAGCAGAGAAGAAATGAAATGAACTGCAACCAGTTAAGGTCATCCATTTAGGATAAAATTGATAAAATATTAAAATGAAAGAAATAAATTTTCAAACAGAGATACTAAGGCTTCATAGAGATTTATTATTCAAAGCAGGGGAACATGCATGACCTCTAGGCCATTACATAATGGAGAAAGTGGATACAAAAGTTCAGATGAGCAGGAACTGGAGGCTGCAAAGGCAAAAAGGGAAGGTGGATTAAATATTCTGTAAGCCAGGGCTTTGCTTCCTGGGTACTGTGGCTGGGCCCCAGGATTAAAGCATTGCATTCTCACAGCTAGCTGTTGGACCCAACTATTACACTGGGCTTGAAAACTTCGGAGCAACCATGTATTTTTAATCACAAGACTGATTTTGAGTCTAGCTGAGTTTGTTTCCTCCCAGTGGCTAGTGCTTAAAGCAGGGGTGCTCCCAGACTGCTGAGTTTCACTGCACGGCCTTCTGAATTGTGACTTTACCCTCACGTACGTTTTGTAGAATGGCCTGAGGTCAGGACAGCACAGGCTGGCCAAGGCACAATGCATCGTACTTCTTTCTTTCTGTGGTCAGCTTGGCTAGCTGACAGGTAGTTTTCTCCTCATTCACCTCTGCCTTATCAGGAATCAGAGATGCCCAGTTTACACTCTGGGCATCTGCAGTGGAAATGGCCTTAATTCTGGCAGTAATTTTTTCTTTAAAAAATAAAAAATGTTAAGACTGGAGTTGGTGTCATACAGGGCTTGCTAAGCAATGCTGTTCCACAAAGTTCTCAGCTCTCCTGTTTATGAAGTGTTCGGGATAAGCCTTCCCTAAATGAAGAAATAACTCCCTGAAACAAGATTATCTTTAAATCCCTGTTAAATCTATGGAAGAATACGGATCTTGTTCCTTTGAAAAACTGCTATTCAACTTGAAGAAGGCCCTTGCTTTCTATCAGTGTTCTGATGCAACTCCATCCCTCTCCCGCTGGGGAAAGATATTCAAAATTGATATGGCCAGCAATGCTGTGCCTAAAGTAAGGTTCTGCGAGGGGCAGGTATCAAAAAGCTGGATGACACGACAGCAAATCTTTTTCTGTGGATCAGCCTCCCTAGAGGATATGCAGAAGCATCTAAAATATTAGAAAAATAAGTTTCACTGACAGCCATTTGTGATCTTAAGTCCTCCTCTAATGTACTTGATCGTCTTCCCATTCCTACTCAGCTGTAATTACTCCATGCAGAAAATAAATCTTTGCATTTGCAGAGCAAGCATTTATTTCCACATCTCTAAGCTTCTTCCAAAATTAAGTATAAACATTATTAGCTTGATTTTATAGATCGTCTAAGTGGAAAGATAGGGACAGTTTAAAAATGAGGTAGAATCAAGGATGTCGACATAAACTACGGTGGTACTCCTCTGTACATGGCACTGCAGCAGGCTGCTCTAATGAATTCTGGCAAGATGCTTACTTACCTCAGTGCGAAATGGGGATAATGAAATAGGTCTGACCTTTTGGAAATGGTAGGAACGCAGTCCTCATATGGCCTACAGAGGACACAGATTTCACTGGAAGAACTAAGACACAAGTTCTCAGCCTGGCCCTAGATGTCAGGAACATCTAGGAAGAGAACAGATTCTAGAGGTCTCTCTCAATTTTCACAGGTATTTTTAAGACAATTTGGTGGGGGCAAGATAGGTCAACTGAGTTTAAAACCTCAATAAGAAAAACCCCTACCTTCTCTCCCCCCAATTAGCTTGCAAAAATGAGAGGACAGCTAACTGAAAATACTGCAATTTCTTACAAAATCGCCACTCCTGCCCTTTATAGATGTCCTACATTTAACGTTTTAGTAGTATAATTAATTTTCAGAAATACAAAGAGGTAAGAAGTGCTTAGGAAAAAAAAATTACAATAATGTTCTTCATGCTCTTAATCTCACCCCTTAATAACAGGAAAGCTTCTCATCACATTTTAGCGGTCAGTTCAGTCATAACAGAACAGTTCTGTGTTGTGAACTATAAAAAACATGACTGAATTTCTAGTCCGATTGATAAGAAGTTTGTTGTTCTCGTTCTAAAATAATGTTTTTTTCCCTTAAGTAAAAATGAATTTTTGTTGACGTAACTACGCTGGCCACACTGATTGTTAAAACAGATCTATGTCACCAAGTACCTTTCTTCCAGAAGAAGCCAACAGCAAATGCCTAAAAGCAGTGAGTAAGAAGGGGAAGTATACAGTAACACATTCTCAGTACAGTCCTGTAGTTTCTAGTGATTCAGGGACTTCCTTAAGATAGAAATAGTAACTACATACTTGAATGTTTCCAGCAAGTTTCCCTTCAAGAAGTTGTTAAACTACATTTTTGTTATACAAAGAAGTGGCGTTCACAAAATCTGGCAATCTATCATCCGCAAGTAGAAGGGTTTTACGTGGTAAGGCTGAAAAAGTTTGCTGATGATATAAAGCTGGGAGGAATGGCTGTCACGCCAGAAGGCTGTGCTGCCATTCAGCAAGACCTGGACAGGCTGGAGAAATGGCCAGAAGGGAACCAGATGAGGTTTCACAAGAGCAAGCACCTCTACAGGTTGGGGGATGACCTGCTGGAGAGAAACTCTGAGGAGAGGGACCTGGGTGCCCTGGTGGCCAAGAAGACCAATGGGATCCTGGCATGCATTAAGAAGAGTGTGGCCAGCAGATGGAGGGAGGTGATCCTCACTACTGTGCCCTGGTGAGGCCTCACCTGGAGCACTGTGTCCAGTTCTGGGCTCCCCAGTACAAAAAAGACAGGGATCTCCTGGAAAGAGACCAGCGGAGGGCTACAAAGACAATAAAGGACGTGGAACACCTCTCTTACGAAAAAGGGCTGAGAGACCTGGGGCTGTTCAGCCTTGAGAAAAGAAGACTCAGAGGGGATCTGACCCATGTCTATTACTATCTAAGGAACGGGAGGCAAAGGGACGAGGCTGGATTCTTCTCTGCAGTGTGTGGTGATAGGATGAGGGGAAATGGCCACAAACTGATGCATAGGAAGTTCTGCACAAATGTGCGTGGGAACTTCTTCACAGTGCAGTGACGGAGCCCTGGCACAGGCTGCACAGAGAGGTGGGGGAGTCTCCTTCTCTGGAGATGTTCCAGACCCACCTGGACGCCTACCTGTGCAACCTGGGCTAAGGAGCTGCTTTGGCAGGGGGGTTGGACTCGATGGGCTCTAGAGGTCCCTTCCAACCCCTACAGTTCTGTGATTCTGTGAAATAAGTACGTTATTCTTTTCAAATAATGCAGGAAAAATCCAACAAACCTAGAAAGAGATGATTTGCAAAACTTGCACCACATTCCCTGAAATTTTTCAGAAACTATCTGCTATGCCTTCAGTGCAGACAAAGGAATTTTGTAGCCAATGTCATTTTAAAAAATGAGATAAGTGTGTGTGTTGGGAAAGGGGATAACAGAGCTTTCTATTAATGGAAAACAGTCTGGCTGCAGTCTGAACTGTGGTGTCTTCCTTCCCCATAATCATGGCATTAATTACTTCATAGGTCAAATTATGTTCCTGTTTGAAGAGTTTGGCCGTCTACGCGAACCAGGGCACGCATATTCAGATGTACTATATCCTCTAGCAAGAGCTTTCATTCTTGCTTGATGCACCCAGGCTAATGATTTAGATTTTCAGCAAAGAGCAGTCTCTTTTCTCTCTCCTGCACAACGGCAGCCTGGTTCTGTAATATACAGAACAAGCGCACATTAATTGAATCTGAGGGCAAATATACTTCCTTCTCCAACCATATGGACAGGATTTTTCTTTAAAATAAAAAGGCCAAAAAGGGACTGGAACAATGCCCAAAGGGGCGAATAAAGACAGACACTTAATGGTGAGCTCACTAGATTTATAATAGCAGGGGACACTATCATCCTTTCCAGCCAGCTACCCAGTTAGCAGTAATGCTTATGTCACAGGAAAGGGCCAGGAGATTCTTCTTCAGAAAGTAATGGATACAGCTATTAATGTACTGGGGATGCCGCAGCCATCCACTTCAGATATTGATCATAAATTACATTGTTCAGATATGAAATTACATAATCCAGGCAGGCAATTTGAAAAGCTTTGTGCGTGTGTGTCTGTACCACTGTTATTTGGAAGAGTTGCACTGAAAAGTCTGAAGAAATTGGAGAGAAGAACTCCAAACAGCCATGAGATTTGAATAAAAATAACAGTAACAATTTAAGCATGAAAAGAGCCTGGTTGAGAGAGAGACTAAGGGCTCATCACAGAAAAGACGCTGCTCCTTACACTGACCCAATCCCACAGGTTTCAGAAATAGCCTGTGAAACAATTCTGACTGTACTGGAAGACACGAGTGAATCATGAAGAGGTAGTGAATGTCAACGTACTGTAACATACAGCAAGGTGAAAGCCCAGCAGCCTTCTTACTAGAAGCAAACTACCTCACCATGAACAGTCTTGGTATCACATATTTAGAGTGTTAGCTTATTTCTCTGCAAGTAGATGTAGGAATTCTGTTGTCCAAAGATTAACATGGGAAGCACGATGTGAGAACAGGAAAACCTGAAAATCCCAAAGCTGCTAACCCTAAATGCATTACAAATACTGCCAATTTGTCTTAATAATTACAGCACTTCAGAGACTCGTGACATTGCAGTCATCTGGCTTGCCTGCTGGTGTTGAGACAAACAGTTGTAATGTTATTACATTTTCTCAATCACAAAGGTTAGGAAACGAATTTTTTTTGTATCACGACAGCAAATACCCTCATATTACCACAGCTATGGGAGCTGAGAGTTGTAGAAGCCCTTAAAAATCATGGCCTTGTGATAAGGTTGTGAGTGAACTCCAACAACGTTTCTGAACCCTCTATAAGCTCCCGTCTTCTGATTTCCTACTGAGCACACAGCACAAGAATTCCCACCGATGCCAACTGAAGTTAAGAGTCCTTCCCCAGAGGTGCCTGGTGCTTTGCGGGATCAGACCATAAGCAGAGCTTACATATTAATAGAACAAAAGCACTGCACCCTTTTAACCATGTAAGAAACTTTTTTTTTTTTTTTAACAGGAGGTGTTAAAAAGAAGTCAAAGAAGATAAACACAATACAGCAACTTTGAAAAATTCCCTTACTCTCAGGCACACAGATTCAAGACTCAGGGTCACCAAACCCTTTCACCTTTCTCAGATAGATAAGATGACTACTGCAATATTTAATGCAAGATTAGCCACACAAGCGTTTGACTGGGTTTGACCTCTTGGACCGCTTACAAATCCAAGAGCTTGTGTAACCCGAACTGCTGCAGGGAAATGGATATTTTTGCATTCTCCCATAACTCCAAGAACTGGGAACTTCAGAATTATCTAATACCACAGAATGTACTATGACTGCTAGTTGGCAATCCTACTGAAAACATCCCCTCAGCTGTAGCTTCTAGTGCCAATGGCTGAAGCTTCCATCCATCCAGATGCAAACGCCAGGCTGAGCTCCAAGCATTCAAAGGGGTGCAGAAATCCATCCTCACACTACGTCTCAGGGATCAGGCCCATAGGAATGAAGGCAGGCGAGCTGGCAGTAGGTGTGCTGCAAGGCTCAGCCCCGTTCACACAGCCTTGCTGACACTGTCCAAAGAAGCACCGTACAGCCAAAGGCTGCTTTGTGCCAATCACACAGTTACATATACAAAACAGTATTAACGCCAAGCAAGAAGAACACTTCCCGGATCACAGCAAAATATAGAGCTAGTAAAACCTAAATTTTAACAGTCGGCAAGGTACATTTTCCAGTGCTGCACAGCACGCTCACGAAAGCAAAACACTTAACACTGCTATTGTAAAATAACCAAATGCACAGTGCACAAACTGTAACAAGTAACTGCATTCTCTCATCCTAACAATGGACACCACCTTATTCCCCAGCCATTGAGACGTTCACTCAGGAGCACAGCGGCACTGCTAACAAGAGGCACTTTATGGTACGAGACAACAACCTTTTTCTGGCATGGATTTCTTCTATTACTGATGGGTGTGCTTGGGTGGCATTGATCAGCACTCGTTTCTCACTGACCACAGTGCCTCTGTCAGCAGGAGGCGTGCTTACACCGATGCCAGTCACACCATCCCTCAAGAGGTTCAAAGGGATGGACCTTCCTTGGATCTGAATGATTAAGAAGGGCACCTGAAATATTGCTATCGCTGCCACCGCGCTCCAGAGGTGTTTCAGTGTAACGTAACACTTTTATGCACCAGAAACCATTGCTATAAAAAAGGTAAGTGCCTTTATTCAAACATCTCAAATCAATCATCAGCTCCTAGAAATAGATCATGTCTGAAAAGCCATTGCTTAGCCTGCACAGTTCAATAATAACTTGACTGTCAGTGTGTCTCTAACTGTACCGTGAACAGGAGGGTCAAAGAAGAAAGCGTAGAGCATCAACATTTATTTTCTCGCTCTCAGACCCCCCTCCAACCATTGAAGCTTCTTTTAAGATCTCTCAGCTGGCTTTCTGTGCTCTTTGTGGAGCTACTGCAGCCCTTCCCAAACAAAATCTGCTATTGGACCAGATGCAAAAAGATGTCTGACACTTCCAGAATGCCTTTAATCGAATAAAACACATGGTTATTAATGATATTTAATTATAGAGGATATCACTGAAATTACATTAACTATGGAAGAATGTACAAATACAAAACCAGGACTGCATTTTAGCACTGACACGGTACTACTCCACTTTAATATGATCAATAGGACACTGATGGATGGGTCTGCACTGGACTGTTCTCTAGGTACTGGCACACTTGTGTTATAGTGGCTGTTGCTGTCATTCCTATCTGTCCACAAGGGGGGGACTCAGATGATTTCAGAGGGTGCAGAGGGGCTTATTCAATAGTCTGGCCTCACAAAAGCTTACTCTACTGCAAAATATAACTGGCTACACCTACTCTGATGTAATCAGAAGACTGTATCAGTGTCACAACAAGTATCCCCCTTCAGATACCCAAGAATGATCTCAGGCCTTAGGAAAAAGCTTTCCTTTCTTTAGAGTAAGGTCTCAACAACTGGTTAGCCTTCCAGTACTGCAGGCAGCACAAGCCAGCAGCCAAGACAGTTCTGTGGCTGGAAGAGCCCCCTGGCATCACCACACTCTTGCAGCCTTGGCTGCTGTTCAACAGCCTTGCTCGTCTCCATGCTTCTGGCAAAACTGGGAATGCTCGGATACCTGCACCTCTGTGCTGTCCTGTCTCAAAGACTGCTGCTATCCTTAGCACAAAGAGTCCCCCCTCACTGCCTCCAGGCACTCCACAGTGACAATACATATCCTTAGGGTAAGTACCACGGTGCCCTTTTTAGAAAAGGGGATGGCTGACTCACAAAACGTACAGGTGGCTTATCTGAGATTACAAAGCAACATCAAAGTGGTAATTCTTATGTAACTCCTGGGGAGAGCAGCATATTTCCCTGAATCATACTGCTTCCCAGTCATAAATAATGATACTTGGATTCAGCACATTCAGATCTGAGCTATTTTGTCCCTGACCGATGGCTAATGAAATCAACTGTTTCTGTCCTCAAAAACCTGAGGAGAAACAGGGTGTATTTCAAGCCTATTTTATGAGCGAGCCCGTTGTGGAACAGAAAACAAAGTGTCAGTTCCCAGGAAACTGTTCATTACACACTTAAACAGGTAATTTTACTGAAGGCATGCTTATAACATCTAAAAATATAAACTCAGAGGGAGCACAGACTAGCAAAAGCACACCATGAAGAAAAGCAGTAGGCCCAACTCATATATCCCCACTCACAAGTGACACCCCTCAAAACCGTTGCAGAGGCTTTTGGAGGTACTCTGTCAGACACAGGGCCCCAAAGTACGATGTGCTTGGTACCTAGGTTCAGCTATTGTTTGTTCACCACCAGCACTCCATGCTGCCACACCCACAGGTGAACAAGGGGAAGGGAACAAACCCTGCCACGCACCTTCAGAAGGCTTTCATCTTCACATTATTATTACTACTTTACAGTCTGGAGCACGTCAACAGGAGACAAAAAGGAAAGATGGCTGAGGAATAAAATTACCTAGAGTGCCGAGCAAACCTATTTCAGTCCACTGTGGTTTAAATTTGCCACCTGACATAAGGTAAAAAAGGTTATGTTACTCTTCAGCTCAGAACGCACCTGTCTAGGAAGCCCTAACATCTCTCATTAAAAAGGATAGTGCATGACCTAGGACTGAGGTTAATACTAATGTGTTCCCCTGGAGCCATGACTGTGGTCCTTCATTATCATTATCCTCTGGATGCTGTTCTAAATGCTGGCACCCTAATTGATAAACACAACCCGTCAGTTTTCATACCTCGGAGACAAGTGGCTAGAATTTAAGACAGCTACCCTTTGAATCAGGAGAGTTTTGTTGCCTTTTGTTTTCGCCTTAAGTGTCTACAGAACTTGAATTAATCTTCACGTGATGCCAATAGTTCACAGATAAAGCTACTCAAAGGAAATAGGTTCTCTTTCCCCATTGTGAGCTGCTATTTCCAAGAAGTACTTGATGCCAGTCTGATGTAAGCACGCAATTTGAATTTGAAAGGGCCCTTAACCAGGAACAATTAACAAAATACACAGAAGTGACTGAACTCACGCGACCAGCTTCCCAGCAGTGACCTTTAATTCTCCAGAAGGAGGAGTTGTTTTAAAAAGTCAAACATTCTCACCAATCTAGTTACTTAAACAGAACGGTGAGTGATGCTTCACTGTGGGGAAGGAATCCAAAAGCAGTCTGGGTGGCAGAAAAAAATATGCAGATATGCTAAACGCACATTTAAATATAAAGAAACTGTGAATCAAGTCTATTGCTCTCAACCAAAAAAAAAATCAGAATACTCAACAATCTCATATATATATACACACACACACACCTGTGTGCATGTGTATTCTTAGAGAGTATAGAGTATAAGCATCAAGTGTGATCTTAAAAAGCTTGTAAACAATATTAAATGACTTGCATGCAACCCAAACACCAGAAGTTCAACTCAATTATGAGCTTTCTGTTAGAGTCCAAACTGGTTAGCTCATTTCAGACTCCTGAGCTAGGCACACACCTGCTCACTGATAACTTTCAATACAATGCACACTCACTGACGCTGAATGTTTGCCTGAATCATGGCCAGAGTGAACAGATGAGCTGCACTCCATGCCCCACATAGCAATGAACCAGTACTTTAATTCACAGAGAAATAAAAGCCAGCCAAACAGCAAATGGTTATCAAATGCACAGAGATCTGATACTCATCTAAGTGTTCAGAACTCATTCTCTGGAAATCATCACGTGCCTGCTTAACAGCTGAGGAACAAAGCCTCCCAAGTTTTCTGAAAAAGGAAACAAATCAACAAAGTTACAAAAGAATCAGACATAGGTTTAAGCTCAAAACCTGTGAGAGCAGGGTTCCTGGTCCAAGATGCATTTACTTGATTTTTACTGCATTAGCACAGCATCTAGTGATCCCAGTCACGGGCCATACTCGGCACTGTGTGCACATGCACAGAAGAAAAGCACATTCACCAGACAGTTTACAGTTCAGTAATAAACAAAAGATTCAACAGCGAGATAGGGCACAGAATATACAAGCAACAAAATAGGTTGATGAAATGCACTAGCTTGGAAAACACTGATGTGATGGCGTTCTTTCATATTTTCAGCCTCCAAGTGCCATTAAATATCAGCTAGAGTCCCTTAGTTTTTGCATGACAACACTTGCCAAGTGACTGTATGCCACGGGGATGCTTCATGATCACAAATGGGAACACTACCACAGATCAGAGGGGAAAAGAGCCACGAAGCACTATCTAGAAGTATTTACAAGTCCTTTAGTTGGCGAAAAAAAATAAAAAGGGAGGGGCTTTTGCAAATGGTCCTTCAGGAACAGGATTCTTTGTGGAGACAAACAGTACATGACTAAAAAACTGGCAAGCCTTCCATGGGAGACAACTTTTCAAAGAGCTTATGCCCATCTCCCTCCTGAATTTCTTCCTCATTTTTTGTTTAAGCTATGCTGGGTTTTACATATGGAGAAAGAACAAGCTTAATCGGGGCAAACATATTAAGCCTTTTATCAATTCAATTATCCATTTAAGTACTCGCTCATTGAACTCGGCCATAAAATGTCAGAGTCGCAGCGCTGCTCCTGTCTATCAGCTTGTGTCCCTGAATTCTTTGCACCCTTAGGGATGTTTTATCTTTTGAGCAGTGTGACAGTATGCCTTCTGAGACTGGCCTTGGCAGAACTCTGTAGTCAGTACACCGACAGATAGAAGACAGCATGGAAAGTGAAGCGATTCACAACTTACTTGGGACTGTCAAGTAGCTTTCATCACCAGACACAGGATCCTTCAAAGCTATTACAGGATCTTTCATATCACTAGCTTACATTAATTGCATCCGATCTTTCCCCCCCCCCGGAATCCATGGGATCTACAGCAGCATCATTTGCCAATACTTCTACATTCTGGAAAATACAGTTATCCTATCCTTGAGCAGAGAAGAACAGGCCCAGTAGCAGAACTAACTGCTACTGCCAGCATTTCTCATGTTTTCTCTACTAAAAATATGAGTCAATTATTTCTATATGTGAGCTTCGTTCTGCAGTTTCTCCTCACTGCATATTTAAGAAGGATGAAGAAAGACAGAGGTTTCAAAGTGAATTTAAAAAAAAAAAAAAAGTCATGTCACCTCTGAGAAGATATGTTTGTAAAAATTAAATTCAAAACGATACAGGATTAGCTGTGGAATATTACAGGGATCTTCATGATCCCAGTCAGCCATCGTTTCAGACAGGGTAGAGAGCAGATACATAGCTATACTGACATCAGTGCTTTGTTCAAACAGTACACAGATTGGCCAACACAGGTTTCCTCCTTGTTTTACCTTAGCTGAATATTACTGTTTCAGTGCCCCAGCACCTCACCTAGGAGAACAAGAAGGTTCAGATTGCTGCTGAGAAGTATTTTCTTTCAAAATGACAATTTCCGCAAGATATCAAGAGTTACTTTTTATGCTGCCAGCATTCTTTGCACCCTTTAGTACGTTTTTCCAGAGCAAACTGTCAAAATACCACACTACACAATACTCAAAGTAGCTTTTCTCAGATCTTACTTTATAGGAACTGACTCTCTGGAGGTTATGCGTGCCCTCATACCTTAACTTCCTGTCTTGAACTGCAGTCACCAGACAAATGCTAACACAAGATACTTTGAGATGTCTTGCCATTTTATGGTCTTTCCCGCATATGTTCTTGCATACCCGGTTTAAGAACAGTGCAGCTTCAGAATTTCGAGATAAAATCTTTCACTTAGGTGCTGGAAGCAGATTTAAGAAGGGACTTAAGAAAAGAACATTCTAAATCAGCCTTCAAAATCACTGGCAAATACTTCCTAGACAAAGTACTATGTTTGTTGGTCCAATGCAGAATGAAAGACGTATGTTTTGGAACGCTGTGCTTTCCTACTGAAACAATCATGTGCCCAGCTAATGGCAGGCTATACGGCTGTCAATATCACTTTCAAGTTATTAGGTCCAATCAATGTTGAATAAAAGGGAAAAGGGTGGTCAACAGGCAATCTGGCTTTCAGTTTAACACTCCCTTGAGGATTTTCATTATCCTTTCCTTTTCTGCTCTCAAGGTTAGCTCTAGCCAGACTATTTCTAGCCTCAACTTCCTGGAGATAATGCACATTCACAATAGCCTCGTTCCTCCGTCAGCGTGCCCTTCCACCTGAGTAAGCAGAGTCCCCTCTCTTTTCTATTATTTGTGACCTTTTCCTGGGTTAAAAGGTCACTCCTGAAGCAGACAGGTTTCACTTGTTATGGTGATTGCAGTGCAAAAAGCAGGCTTCTACCTTGTTAGAAGTGACATCACTGTACATTAAAGACATCATATCTCCTTTCATATTAAAATGCCTGTCAGTTCTGCTGCTCACAGGCTGTAAATCTGCCACAGTGCCTTGTGCTTGGGAGCTTTCATTATGAAAATATGAAGATAAGCACTCTGCTTCACTGTCAGGAAGAAAAAATAGTCTGGTAGTAATAAGGTGGCTTTAAAAATAAAGACACAGTTTCTTAAACGTGGATTATTCAACATAGAGCAAATTTAAAAAGGAACCCTTCCTATTTCGATTTCGTAAAAATTTCAAGCTTAATAACTGGTATGAGTAAACTCCTGTAGAATTTATTAATGCACAGGCTGTGCACTTGCTCATGCAGTAAATCATTAGATTTTCCCTTTGACTTTGGCCCTCCAGCCTTGAGAGCAATGACATATTGGAATCTAACCTGTTTTTCATCTTTGTATCATACAAGCACCAAAAGACGTGTATGCTCTGCAAGAAAGTGACAACATTCCGCTGTTATGTATACAACTTAAGAAATACATAGCAGAGAAAACATCTCACAGACAGCAAAGAAAAATATGAATAATTACTGATCCTTTTCCCTCCTGGCATCATTAAGATATTAATAATATCTTGCTATTAAGTGCCGCTTTCATCCATTGCTCTTAAAACACACAAGATATATCATGCTTGTTTTACAGAAAGGAAACTGAGTCACAGAGAGGTGAGATGACTTGTGTTAACGTTTGGGGGAAGCTCAAGACCAGAAGTGAGAACAGATCCTACTCCTGTAGACCAGCCTGCCCCATGCTCCACTTGCTGATTTCGAACTAGCAGTTTGCATTGTTTGCTGGTGTATCCCTGAGTTGTTCACACAGACTGCGATTCTTCATTTACTATTCAACAATGGGATAAAACGATCAGATGTTTTCTTATGATATTAATAAACTCCTCCATTTTCTAGAGAATACTAATCCACTGCTATTCCCCATTGCCTTGCCCCTGAGATCCTCAGAATTACCTGCAGCTGAAGAGACATAGGAGCACAGCACATACGTTTTCTAAACTCATCTTCCAAAACACATACTCCATGGCTGATTCTGTTTGGTGAGCTGAAATGAATGGCTCAAGAGTTATTTATATACAACGAAACCTCCCATCTCCGAGGCATTGATTTTCATGTCTGAGCCCTATGTACATGGAGACAGAAATAAATATATTTAGCCCATGCTGTGCGCATTACGTGAAATCAATTGATAGCGTCAGTTCCAAGCAGACAAGAGCCCAGGTGAAAAACATGAAAAAAGCATACACATATTATTTTATTATTACTATTTTATTATTTGCTTGAGAAAAGCAAACACATAAGATAGGAAGAAATTAGTAGCTGAGATGACACACCTGGGCCACGGCCTCAAAAGACCACAGTACTCCACATATGTGTTGGAGGAAACCAGAGCACGTGTCAAGTCAGTGAAGCTGGAGGTGAAATGAAACAATAAACCAAAAAACACGGTAAAAACACAGCTTTTTTCTTCACCTTCCAGTTTCTACTGAAGGCAGAGAGGATTTTCTTCCTCTTCTTTGTAGAAGCCCTCTGTTCACGTGGAGCAAAGCAAAATAGCGAGAGATGTAGCTCTTTAATGACCCAAGTCAGCAGGATGTATAACCCATTTTTCAGCAATATAGCCAACACGTTCCTAGCCACAAAAGCCTGCAAGGACTACTCATCAGGTTTTCACATCATCTCTCCCCTCCTCAGTGAGAAAATCTTTGCAAACCTTTTCAGTTCCCCACTTCCAAACCATGTTCAGTGAGTGTAGACACTCACTGTGTTCCCAAAACATTTCCAGGTCCACAGGCAGCAGTAAGGGTGCTAATTCTAACACCAGGTGGCCTGGAGGGCTACAGGCACCTCACACTACTGCCATCTACATAACAATTAGGAGAGCGGGAAAACATGGGTGTTACTTTCATCCTAACAACTTCCCTACAGTTCCTAGGACTAGTGGAGCTGCACTGGTATCACAGAAGGCACTTTTCGTTGAGAGAGAAAAAAATGGACCACAGAAGAGCGCGTTGATTTCCTTCTATCATCCAGCTCTCCTCAAAGGAGACATTCATACCTGTATCACATAGTTGGAAGACTTCATACATAACCCTCACTATTGCTTTTATATAATTTTCACCAGTAATACCTTTCCATCAAAACAGTCGTGAGTAAAACACATAGGAATACTTTCTTCCAAGCGTGTGAATACCACAGGGTCAGATCCAAACACAGCATTTGAGGCTTTCACTACCTCAGCAGGCCCTGGGGACCAGGTCACAGGCAGCCACACCACGTCGACAGATCTGTATTTATAGATAGGGTCCTTATTTTTGGCACCGTATGCAGAAAAGGATAATAAACGTTAAAAAGACAAGAGTTGCATAATGTACTCAGTTAAAAAATTAACTTTTGACTAAATATGAAACTTTATGACTTTGCTGTTCTCCAAACGAAATCATTTCTCTTGCACATGCACTGAGTTCCTAGTTCTCCCTTGTGCTTTCACTTTGTTGTTACATTGCAAAGTTTTACAATAATTTTGCTGCAGAAATATGACATTGTATGCAGTGGTCAGGAATTAAGTGCACTGGAAGACACCAGCTCACAAATGCTCTAGAAGCAACCTAACACTGACATCAGAGCATATTTTATTTCAAAAGTGATTGCTCTCTCCAGCTCTGCAGCTAACAAAGAGACAGAAAGAACACAGTGATAATACCAGTCTCCATGACTTCAAATACTTAATTGTTTAGTTTCCTGAACTAACAGTAGACTAAATACTTACTTTCAAAAGCGTTGAAACTGGAAATACTTGAGATTTTTAGTATCTCTCTTTCCTACTTCTCCTCCACTTCAAAAAATTTATACTAACAAAAATAGCTTCCCTCATCTAACCAAGTTTCTGTTAATGAAACAAACGTGGTGGAGGAGGAGGAGGAGAAATGAGGAGGCAAGCAACACACCCAAGGTCACTTTGGAAGCCTCTGGCAGAGGCACATCAGAAGCTGGGCAGCCCAGACAACTGACACCATCTCTTTCTCTTTCCAGTGTTCTCACAAGAGGAACACACATCAGCAGTAAGCGCCAACTCTGTAGCTCTGCTTGTGGCTTCCAGCCTGGGTAATATCCAGTGAGGCATTCCTCACACAGGCAAACCACATAATCCCTGCATGCTTATTTCCTAATATCCGATTCATATTTTTATTTGCATTTCAGTAATATCTAACAAGTTCCGCATACTGCACACACAACAAAAACAAAAGCAATACAGCTCCAGAGCTCCAAACATCAATCTTTTTTTTTTTTTTTCCCCCAGGGCAAATGCTTCAAATTCCTCAGTTATCTACACATGATTATTTTTCAATACATAATGTTGTCGCCTGTGTCAATAAAACTCTATTTACTACCACTAGAACTGTTATTAAATTGTGCTAGCTGCCCCCTCCCTTGGAGTAGTGCTGCTTGGCTCAGGACTGCATCTTACATTTTCCGTGTTGACAGTAAAAACAAAGTAACTCTCAACTTAATTTAGGCTTGATCCACAGTCCATTGCTTACTAAAACCCATGGAAAGTCTCTAAGGATCAGCCTGGGGAGAAGTCAACACATTTTCCCCCCTGTATGAAATAACTGAGAAGGTTCAAGTAAGCAGAAAAAATTGCTCTGAGAGGATGAAAGAAGTCAGGGAATGGCAGATCCCATCAGCTCCCCAAAGAGACTCGGTCTGCCCAAGAGTCCGATGACACTTCAGTCCTAGAGCATCAGCTGGACCCACAGGTGGAAAGGCTCAGGGGGACAGCAAGGTGGCTGAACGCTTCCACATCTTCCTGCTACACTGAATTTTGAGATTAGGTACAGATTGTTTTTACCATGCTACAAATTCGAGCAGCCCCACGCTTACTTCGTATTGTCAGGTGAGTGTCAGAAGCAATTCTGGGGAGCTAAGAACTAACCTTGCAGATGCTTTACACTAGCAGGGCTATTTAAAGTAACCATTTCAGCTTGTGTCTGGGCTTAAACTTGACACCAGGATCTTCAACCTGAAATGAAGGACTGCACCATCAAACTGGCTTTGGAAAAACTTACATTGAAATATCATCCACAACTGATATTCCACAACGGAAAAAAATAGAGAACCTGTGTTTCATTACCGTAAATATTTCAGACAGTTTAAATGTAGAAGAGCAGCTCCAATTGGATCATAAGTCGAACATACTCTAGCTAAGTGTTGAATAACAAAACAGAAGATCCCAGCCCTTCCCCCAAAAAAGGAACCAACAAAAGCAAGTGGAGCTTCTAAGCCTTTCCTGAGCGCAAAAGAAAGCAGAGTTTTCATGTGATCTGTTAAGCTGTGTTTGAACCAAATAGAAAGATGAAGACAAAAGCACATGCAAAAGGTAATCGTGTCACTTAATCCATATTGGATGACATGAACATCCTGGAGCAGGAGCACCAAGTAAGGAACTGAAGACAAGAGAATTTTATTAGGCTCTTTCACTTCAACCTGTAGCACAGAACAAATATTTTTTTATTAAGGTCCAATTTGAAAAAGCATTAGCTTTTTAATTGAGAATAAAACTGGAAATCTGTAGATCTGATCCTCTTGGAAATAATGCTGGATAAGTAAGCTCCCATTCGAGAGGAAAGAAAAACAAACCACTTTGATCTTTCATTTTAGAGGCAAAGTTACAGCACCACTGACACGCTGAAAGGCTGCATAGGGTGAATAACCCAAAATAACAGTATGCACAGAAAATAACAAGGTGAATGGTACGTTTTGCTTGGCTTATCTGGGTGGTAAACAGACAACCACTAAATAAAGAAAAGCCCACCTTTTGCAGATGGTTGAGACTTACCAATAACTCCACAGGGAAGAGATCTCCAACCAGAGATCCTTCCTCAGGCGCGGTCAGCCCTTAAAGGGGGTCTGGGAGAGGTGGAGCCAGACTCCACCCCTTCCAGTCACACAGGTACATTGCCTTCAGCTGTGCTCCTGAGGTTGACTCAGCGCTCACTTCAGATCAATCAGTGGTTCAGTCCGTGGTTCAGCAGTTCCCATAGAGGCTGGAATTCTCCCATCAAAATGCATGCAAAGGGGATTTCAAACACGTTAAAGCTCATGAAAATTTTCATCCCTTGGGGGAAGCCAAGAATGGTGCCAGCTATTCTGAGAAGATGAGCTCTGAAAGCTTCTGGAGATCCTCTCTTTCTTTCCAACAGCCCTGAAATTCTGGAATGGGAGAGAGAAAACCTTGGGACGGGTTCTCATGCTGTTATCCCCAAATCCCACAAGACCTGTGAACAGCTGCTTGCTTACCAGAAAGTTTGACGAAAAGGTGAGAGGTCCTAATGTTTCCTTTCTGTTGTCTTTTCCAGCACTCTTCAATTCTTTAATATCCCATTTTTTTCCCCCTTGGATATCAGAAGAACACTTCCAAGAAGCAGAAATGATGGCAAAGAGCATGGCATAGAAAGAATAAGAGAGGGATGAAAAGCAAGGACATTATGTCAACTTCAAGAGAGTGGCCGGCCAGGAAGCATGGCACAGCAGTGAAGTAAGGTCACCTTCAGGGGTCCTCTGTCTCAAATCTGGCACCAACATAACTTTGTGCATGGCCTCTAACAGTGCCAAGAGCAAATCCTACCTGTGAGCTTGCTAGCAGACAATATCCTGAGCATCCGCAGCAATGAGAGGAAAGCTAAGCCCCACCATTCCAGCACAAGAATTATTTCAGGACTTAAAAGCAGACATGCCACTTGGGTTGAAATAGCTTTCTTATCATGATGCTGAGCAGCACAAGGTATCAGTGTTTCCCATTCTTCTGTGAGGATACTGTGGGATAGCTTTGGAGAAAGCAAGGAATGTGGAAAGGATCTGAACCAGAACCCACCGAAAGAGTTTGCCAGGGGACAAAGGGATTTTTCAGCAGCCACGATACGCTGCTGAAACTTCAGTTTCTAAGAACAAGCTGTGACAACTGTTAAGTCTAACAGATATCTCTTTGGTACCTGCTCATTGAGATGGATTTGTTCTGAAATTTCCAGACTATTTCAAAGATTTTTTTGGTGAAGTCCTGAGTACAGAGAAGTATTTACCATAACCTCCACTGACTTCAGTGGGAGCAGAATCCTCCCTTGCTTCTCTCAGACTCTGAAAATGTCATATAGTGCTTTCTTCAGGAAACCATGCACTTACAGAGTTAATCCTGAACTGCACAGCTTCTCCACTTTGACATTACTTCATGGAGGTTAACTTCTGCCCCGTGCTCTCAGAGGCTCTGAAAAAGAAGATCCCCTGCATTCAGTGCTCAGCCCCCTTAATTTACTGCACTTTTTTTTCAGATTCTTTTCTGCATTCTAATCGAAGCAGGCAGCAAAGTTGACTGTTAAAATGGTGAGCTATGCCATGACTTTGGCCCAAATAAGGCTCAGCCTTCATGACACAATTTTCAGGTGAGGATTGTTTAATAAATCCTTTTCCATCCTTTGACTGTATCCAGGGATTACTTAGGCTGAATTCAAAGTCCTTCCACAGACATTCCTTTGTCTTGATGTCTTCCTGCATTTACCTTCTGTAAACGGTGTTCTTTTCAGAAGAGCTGGAAGAACAGGACAGCCTTTTGTAACACATTCTGGGTTGCACGGCCATCTCGCTCTATGGAAATGCCTTTATTTCAGTAGCTGGGAAAGAAAAAGCTTTCTAACTTGGAAGCAATTTTTTGCATTAGAAAAAAAAAAGAGAGAGAGAGATTGTCAAATCCCATTTCAGTTTTCTAAAGTTAACTGCAAATTTTAATGAGGTCCTCTGAACAAAGATTGTGAGATGCCTCATATTTAAGACTTAGCAAGAGAACCTGAGCCACGGACTTCCATCATTAAGCTCAGCTGGCAAAGGCCAAGGCAACTCTTCACATTGGAACTTTGTAACCACTTTCATTTCAAGTGAGGAAGCTAATATGGAAACTTTGTGAGCTGGGAAGGACTGAAAACTTACCGTTGTAATTTATGACCTTTCATCTGAGGCCAAATGTAAAGGCAATTGTTCTGTATCTCAAGGCCAGCACATAGCAGTTGTATGAAATTTGCAAGTGTTAGACATAAACTTTTATTACCAAATTATAAATAATTCCTACCACTTACAACGTTCACCTTTCAAGTTCATCTTGATTAAAGCACGCGGGCAGAATCTCGCTGATTTCAATGAGTTACACAGCTGGAAGAACTCTCTCTGCTTCACGGAAGGCTAAAGCAACGCTATTTTAAAGAACGTACTGATCACAACGCATGCAAAGCTTTAGAGCAGAATCACAGAATTGTAGGGGTTGGAAGGGACCTGCAGAGATCGTGGAGTCCAACCCCCCTGCAAGTGTGGAACTTCCTATGCTCCGGTTTAGTCCTTTTATCATCTAGATGACTGAAACAAAAAGAAGAATCACGAAGCAGAGAGTCTCCATTTTCTGTACCTTAAGCTTTGGCACCTGTAAGGAGCCTACAGAATGGATTACACGATTCCTTTGAAAGCCACCTACCCAAGCATTGGGATCTTGTGACTCAGGGAATAACACCTTCTTTAGGTCGTGTATTTACAGTTGTGATTATGTTACTTAATCCTTCTGAATGAGCAGGACCCACTACACCAAAGCGCTCGGCAGGGTATGCCCCGCTGCATGCAGGTTAGGTTACTCAGAACAGCGCAGGAGGTCGTTTCAAGATCGATCTGTCTCTCAGAATATCTAGCTCTCTACGCCTCGGAGCAGCGGACCCCGGCCCTCTACCCGCGCGCTAGCTCCTCCCTGCAACACCGAGGCGGCCGGCTTTAGCGAGCGCGCTCGGCCCGCCGTGTCCCTGCCGCCGCTCCGTAGCGGCCAACGCTGATTGGCCGCGAGCGCCGGGCCGGACGCGCGCAGCAGCGGGGTGAGCGCGAGCGGCGTTGGGTCCCGGCCCGGCGGCAACGGGGCGCAGAGCTGCTGGGAGCGGGCCGGCCCCGGCACGGGTTGGGGGCTCGGTACGGCGGGAGCCGGCGCCGATCGCGTAACCGCCCCGGGCGCCGCTTCTGCGCGGCGGGAGCTGAGGGCCGCCTGCCTGGGACGGGGCCGACGGGACGGGCTTTACAGACGGAGCCGTGCCCCCACGTTTACCCATAAGGTTCTGCTTTCATCTCCTTGCGATTCTCTCGTGCCTTAACCAGGGGCCTGTTCTGCGTTACAGAACCGTTCGGGTTGGAAGGGAGGTCCGCTAAGATCTCCCAGTTCCAGCCCGTGCTGTAGGCGGGGACGCCTCTCCCTGCACCAGGCTGCTCACGGCCCCGTCCAGCCCGGCCCGCAATGCTTCCAGGGACGGCCTGTAATGTCTAATTTCACATCTCTTTCCAGCTTCCCAAGAAAAATCAAGATGAGTCTACGAAAGCAAACTCCTAGTGACTTCCTAAAGCAGATCATTGGAAGGCCAGTCGTTGTAAAGTTAAATTCTGGAGTCGATTATCGAGGTAAGATCTCTGCCTGTGTCAGTGATCTCACTGTTTTGGAGAGGCCGCCACAGTTGCGTTGCTCTTAAAAAGCAGAACAATGGGATGTGGCGACTTGGAGTGTGTGAACACAGAGCTCAGGGTGGGGACGGTAATGAGAGAAACAAAAAACTGGAGAAGCTGATGAAGAAGAGGTTAACAGATGATTACAGTTACACACATGGTTACTATCTCTGGCCATCAGAGTGGAGGCTCACCGAGTCCAGTCTGGACTCAGTGGAGGTTTGTAAAGCTGGGCTTGGGTGACAGCTCCCTCAAGGGCCACACGCTCCCCTTCTCAGTGCACTGATTTGAACACCTCGTTTAAAGCTCCTCCTTTTCTTCTTTGTCCTGTTTCCCAACTCCTGGCACAGACCTCGGTCTGGTAAAGCGTCAGACAGCAACCTGTGCTGTCAGTGATAAGCCTACTCTTCCACAAGGGATGAAACAGTATTTGTGTTCTTGGTTAAACCACTGCCTAGCCTTGCCTTGGTTCAAGACACACAGCAATACAGGAGAAAGCTTGGTGTGCTCTTTGCTCATCTGTGCACAGTGGGTTTTTTTTTTCCTTTTATTTTTGAACGCAGTCCATCAGTTCTATTGCAGAACGTCTCTTTACCTTCATGTGCTGCATGCAGGATTATGGGCCGTTCTGGAGCAGTAAATGAAACTCGTCTGTTCAGTGACGTGTCCTGCTCCCGCTCCCTTTAGGCTGAGCGTATCAGCCTGTACAGTTATGTATTTATTTTAGTTAAGTTTGGATGCTCCTACCATGCACGTCCTATGAGCACAAACTGGGTGTTTTATTCTGGAATGATTTAAACATTATGATCATGCTACTTCAGATAGGTTTAATTCAGCTGGCTCATCTTAGCGCTTGCTGAGACAGGACTGCTTGACAGGAAATCCTGACGTTATGATAGCAGCCCAATATAGTACAGGATTCATTTCCCTCCTTCCCACACCTGATGCAATCCTGCAGCTAGAAACCTCCACAATGTTTACATGTGAGAAATACACCCTTCTCTACAGAAACGTGGTCACTTGTATAAACCAAACATCAGAGAACACAGCATCTCAGGCTTTTGTTGCACATCAATGTAGACGCTGCCCGGAGAACACTGCTCGTTTGTGTCTGCACCTCCACCCTCGTAGCCCCTGCTGCCCGGTGCACACGTTGGTGTGCTGCTCTAAGATGTCTTGATTCACTGCTGAGTGCTGTATGCACATAAGGAAAGAAATGCTGGAAAGTGCACGTGTCATCAGCTGCAGATTAATGTGCACAGATGGCTGTGAACGTAGAACATTTCTACATACAGATTAAGAAACCAGGTGAAAGATGGGCTGGGCTGGGCAGTGGCAATATGTAATGCTGTTAGTGTCCTGAGTGTAAGCACAAAGAAAAGGAAGAAGACAGTGAAACTCGGGCAAATGCACCCTGCCCAGCTGAACAACAGCCTACAAAAAGCCCACAGCCCACTTTCAGTTTTGGGCAAGCATTTGTTTTCTATGGCAACCTGAAGCGCTCGGGATTCATGGAGTGAAAATGTTCTGACTTCCTTGGTTTGGGAGGATTTGGTGCATTTAAAACACTCTGTGGCCAGTCAGATTTTCCCCATTTATGTGGAAACAGAGGGATGAGAAACGTGTACAGGAAAACAACGATCCTCAAGCCATTGCTAGTCGGCAGGAAAACTTAAAATTCCCAATTATTTAATGGAAGACATTACAGTAATGCTTTTGGAAAATGAGAATGTGCCCTAGAGGAAGACTCTCAGACGGGAGTTCTCCCCCCTCCTCAAACACAGCCAATAAATACTGCATTTCTTCAGTTTTAATGGCAGGTAAATTAGATTCTTTTCCATTTCAGTAGTTGTATTTTTAGTAGTGGTGTCTTGTGTGGAAGGAGGACGTCAGGAAAACGCAGGCAGGATGGAGAGGGGCAGTCTGTTACTTGTGTCCTTACGTACACAATTAGCAGATCAGATTGCATTCTCTGAGCAGTTCCTTACATCCGTTAATCCCACGTTTAGTTCACTGTTTGGTCATTAGTTAAACAAAACTTGGCTGAAGATTTCAGAGTCATTTCTAAACCCTTTCCTTGCTGGAGATGATGTAGATTTTCATGTACACAGAGATCACACTGGCAGCCCATGTTATTCTACGACTATAAGACCGAAAATAAATCAGCAAAATGTGTATGGTATCCTGAGTCAGAAGGGTTATTTCTCACATGCATCCTTGATGAGCTCTGCTCAAAATTCAGCTTTCTAGCCTTTTTCTTTGGATGCCCAGGTATACTTTATGTCACGGGTTTTCCTCAGGAGTAGGGCATAAAGCACAAGCAAAAAGGAACAACTGAACTTTCAGAACAGAAGATGTTACCTTTTGAAAGTTGTCCCCCAATGAGTTCTCACCCAATCATATATCAGACCTGTGGTTTCCTACTCTCACTTTAAATCCTTTAAGAAGACTCTCAGGGCCACTGAGTGCCTGAGCTGGCCGTGCCTGGGAGTTTAGCTTGTTATGAAGGCGCAAGTTTTTTTTTCTTGTTCCAATGCAAAGCCTTTTTCTTTAATTTAAAAATTAAGCTTAAGTCGGTTCACTTTTAAACTGTCGCTCTCTTCAGGTGTCCTGGCTTGCCTGGATGGGTATATGAATATAGCTCTGGAACAGACAGAAGAATATGTAAATGGACAATTAAAGAACAAGTATGGGGATGCGTTCATCCGAGGAAATAACGGTAACTCCTCGTTCCTGTGCTGCATTTACTTATTGCAGTGCTTCTTTTCAGTGTCTGCGCTTTTTCCTCAGACCTGGATGAATGCTGTATATAGGTACTGGAGGTTGTTTTGTTGTTTTTTTTTTTAACTAAAGACTCTACTGGCAGTTGAGAAAAATCACTTGCCCTGCACTACTGAGCCTTGGAACATCCTAGTGCAGCAGGTGGATATGGTGCACTTTAAGGTCAACGAGCATCCTTCCCCACCACAAGAGCAACTTGCTTTTATCTGTAGGCTGATGAATATCCCCAGCTCCTGAAATGATGCTGTGGTATCAGCTAGCTGGGCTATAATAGCGGGACATGCCAGGGAGTAGGATATCTAAACGTGAAAGAAGTTCAGAAGGCAGATGTGAGGAGACTTGTAGAGAAAGTAAATGAAGCAGGGATGTAGTAACTAAGTTACTAGGAAAGAGGAAATAGAAAGAAACAAGAACTGCACCTCACCTTACCTAGTCATGTTCTGTTTTGGAAAGAAACAATCCTTGAATGAGGTCAAACTATTGTCGTTGTTTTTTGTGAGGAATTTAGCTTGTGACAGTAAGGAGTACACTGCAGCCAGACAATCAGTTACGGGAGTAAGAATTTGTTACAAAAGTTAAAAACAAATGGATGAGCAGCAGGAGAATGAAGCACAGGCTGAGCAAAGAACTTAAGACATTCCAGCATAAGGAGCATGATGTAATTTCATTCAAAATACAGTCTACATAGTTCCTCACCAATGAAGAAGCATTCCTAAGAAGTGCATGGCAAGCACTGCATTACATGACGTTCTGGTAGCAGCAGCCATGTAGGTGAAAGATGTCTGCAGGTTCACAGGTGCTTGTCAGTGCTGCAGGACGTGCTGGGGATTTCCAGCTTTTGTTGGAAGATCATAACGTGGATGTCCAACACCCCTCACTGTGCTGCGTAAAGGTTCTGTCACGCTCTCCTTGTTAATGCTGCAGGGTGGGTGGGTTTATTCTCCCTCAGTGCGGCCTGCATCACCCAGGATGTACAGTTGGACTATGAATTTAATACTGAATAAGTTAGTACATTATGTGTATATCTGGTTGCATTTCTTGGAACTTGGACTTAAAAGTTTTTGACTTTGCTCATGCTGAATGGGATTAATTACACTTATTTTTAAAAGCCATGGAAGTAATAAGTTTTAAATGAACGGGCTTTGCACATTATTTACTGAAACTCTTATCTGTACTGCTTTCTTCTTTTTACAGTACTGTACATAAGCACACAGAAGAGAAGGATGTGAAGAAGCCAGAAGGAGGCTCTTCTGTATTTGTGAATCTCTCCAAATGGATAAGACCTATTTCATTTGTAGTTAGTCATTCACAGGTGAAATATTCAATTGCTTTATTTTTTTTAATAAATGTAAAGCGGTGTAACCTTCCTGAATACTTTTGCTTGAGAGTATTGTTTTGTTCCATGGTACAGAAATAAAAATGAAGCATGCAACAGTGTCACCAGGCTAATTCAAAGCACCCGCTCATCTGGCTACACTAACAGTCACAACAGTACTAATGGGTGGGTAAGCAGGTGTAGAAGAACTGCAAACTACAGCCACGCAGTCATGGCAGATGAATGGGTTAAGTGATGCTGGGAAGGGAGAAGCATTTGGTGACGGTGACCTGTCCCTTTCAGAAAACACAGTCCGCCTCAAATGCCAAACTGCAGTAAGAGCCAGTGGGTAAAAAAGTCAGCTGCTGGCTGTTAAATTACCCAGAACATCTTGATTTGTGGCACTGGAATCAAGGGATGGAACTGCGACGCTTCGACAATTAGGGGTGGGGAATCAAATGGAAGAAAAGCCCTAAGAGGTAGCACTGCGCCTGCTGTGGAAGTCAGTCAATGGTGAAAAGCTCTCAGCTGGTGCCCCAGCACAGCTAACAGCTGCATCACCTCCTACCTCTGTTCCCTACCCCGCCTGCAGTACCTTTGTTTTTACATCTCTTTACCACGCACAAAGGGCTTCTTTACTAAAAAACAATTTTAACTAATATCTAAAGCTACTCTTTAAAACCGACTGGAAATCCAAAAGCTTTTCTAAACGTGTATCCTCTTCAAACCGCTCACTCCTCCCATCCTTACCCCCAACCAAGTACCACCCATGTTTTCTCATTTCCAGCCAGAAGTGTAAAACAATATATCGAGCTCATAGCGTGGGGTACGTGTTAGGGGAAGAGAAATCTCTGTGCAGGCAATGAAGTCAGAACTTGTTTACATTCTGCCACAATGCTCCCAGTTAATCAAAGACCAGTGTGTGAATCCAGCACAGTTTTAGATAGATACTTGTATCAATTTATGAAACAGCTTCTCATTTTATTTGCAGTGAGCCAAGAAATAAGCTATGGATGTTCAGGTAGTCTGATGTTATTGCACTTAACATCCAGATTTTTCAGAATGTGTTCTTGTTCCTCGAGACAAGGATAAAATTTAGGGTACTGTGCCTCGTGCTAAGGTTGGTTAGGTTTTCATTTGTAATGAGTCCTCTGAAGCCCTGCTTTATTCTTTGAGCCATTAATAGTGCCTCCCTGAATAAATATAAGTAAATAAATACTCGTAGCTGTGGAAGGACAGACAGAAGGCAATCGTGTGAATACGACATCGCCCCGTTCTTCCCAGGTAGCTCTAATGCAAGCAGGGAACGGTAACGTTTCAATTATCCACCGGAGAGAACGTGGATTTTTGTTGTTGTTGTTGTGAATAAAGAATAAGGAACAATTCCAAATTATTTTGCAATTAGTAGTCAACCTTTCAACATTAAAACACTTCAGAAGCCACTACAGAACACAACATACACAGACGCTACTTAAGAATATCCTTCAGTGACTTATCATCCCTTGACAAGGGCTTGAAAAGGGTCCAGAATGCAAGTACGCATCACTAACTCTTGCTCTTCCATAAGGGACTTCCAAACAAACAAACAAAAAATAAATAGAAAGCTGTGCCTCCAAAGGGAGCGTCCTCATCTGTTCTGTCATTTATACACAGCCAGCAGGTTGCTGTGTGCTTCCAGACAGGGACCTTGCTTTGCTTTCTTTTTAATTCTAGTATTTATGTTCCATTTCTCTTCCTCCTCCACCTACCCAGGCGTAGCAACAAATCTGGCATAGCCTTTGCTTTATTCTTGAAAGTTTGCATCTCTAACTTTATAACTGCATTTCTGTTTCTACGAGTCTAGTTATGGAACAGCTTCCAGTTGTGATCTGCTATGTCAAAAGGCAGGGCGTGGTCTAATCACATATCAGACCACAAACTTAGAAAATACTGTTTAGTTTAAAATGCTGAGACTTTTGTTAATGTATTCTAGATCACGAGGTCACTATTTGCTATGCGAGATAAGGTAAGAAAATTTGCATTAAAGAAGAGCTGTTGCAATCTGTATTCAAGTTCCAATAGCAACTAAAATTATATGTTTAATTCCCACTGTCACTGACCTTCACGTACATGTTGCAAGACTTCTGCCCTCAATTCAGACTTCAGCCCTTACGTTGAAGTCAGTTCAGCATTGAAGACAGACTTCAACCAGGCATTATGATGTCTGGATGTCATCTGAGTTGGATACAACATCCACCTGGGATTTACTTTACTTATCTGTTAGGATATGTTCTAACTTACTACGCTGTATGTGACAACACCAGTTGCAAACAAATCACACACCGGACAGCCAGCTTTCAGAGCAGCATATGGAATGCTCTTCAAAGTTTAAGGCACTCTATCCCATCACCAACGTGTATAAATATCCAAGTGTGTATTTCACAAACTCTCAGTGCTTAGAAATGACTCAACCAAATTTAAGATCCTTATCTCGATGGCAACACCATACATTTTCCATTCTCTTATAATGTAAACGTTATTTACTTGAGCTATGACCATCTTTTTCGCATCATTTCAGTGACAAAGCAGCCACCCAGAATCCTTCTGGGCACTACTTGCCCATTAGGTCCCAAGGTTCACGTCTGGCTCTAAGAGGGGATTACACCATGCTGCTATATGTCTCAGCTGCACTGTTCACGGGAGTCAAGAATGCGTGGAAGTGCCTTCAAAGTGACACCTTAGAGCACGTGACTGATGATACCGACGCCTGACCTTTAACATGCCAACCCATGCCTGCAGCCAGCTCCAGCTCACTGTCATTTCTGAAAGCAAACAAACCACAGAACCAGTAGGCATAAGCCTGAGGTTCCTGTGCCAACCTTCTCCAAAGCAGAGCAGGGGCACAGCAGCCAGCTTTCCCTGAGAGGCACCAATCTCACCCAAGAGGCTGCTGCACACAGAGAGTTCAGAGGTGCCCAGGGGGTGCCTGGGGTGCAGCTCTTGCAGAAGGCAGAGGCTGCTTGCCGTGGGGTCTCCAGAGCTGAGTTAACAGGAGCCCACGGGCAGCCCCTGCTGCCTGGCTTTGCCCTCACCGTGCAGCACGGCAAGGTGCTCTCGTGAGAACAGCCTCCAGGAGCAGAGTTGTTCTCTTGCAAGGAAATCTCACAACAGTTCAAACGGCCGAAAGAGAGCTTCTCTCCTCAGGCAGGGTCAGATCTGCTCTGTGCAGCAGAATGTGGGAAAAATCCATCCAGGCTCTAATGCTATCTGAGCACGTAGCGCCCAGCATCTGAAGGGAGGCGCAATTTACTTGCTATCTGTACCCCTCTTCTTCTCCTGTCTTATTAAAGCAGCTACCCATTTGCTGACAGGCCTTTCTTACTGGGAGCCAGAAAGAACCCTGCCTCCTCACCCCTCTCCTCATTCCCACCCACAGCCCCATGCACGTTCAAGTAGTTACAAAAAAAAGGGCTGGGGCAAGGGTGAGCAGAACTTGTAAGAGAATGAGGCTAGGAGACCACGCTGTATTTTTTGTACGTGTATACACGTTAGTTCATTCCCAACAACATTTGAACCCACTACCAAACTTCACTGAATTTGATAGTGGGACAGCAAATACAGGCAAACTAGGCAGAAGCAAGAGATCCTGCTGGTACTTCTACTGACCAACTACATGTCAGAGAAGTATCCCATTTTCCCTGATCTGCCCAAACACAGAGCCACAGACACGCACAGGTCAACTCTGAGATACCAGTTTGTAAGCAGTGTTCTTCACTCTACCCCAATGGATTACTTTTCTGTTCTAGAAATCGGCAACAGAAACGTCACTGTGAAAACAACGATCAGGGAGTAAGTTGCCTCACATCCCCTTCTCCACGTCAGCTTCCTAACAACAAAGAAATTTATGACAGGAAAAAGCCCAAACTCTCTCCAGTGACAGCAGTGCCACTTGTCCGTGTCTGGGCCTCATCGTGAGAGAGATGTGCAGAGCACGGCTGAGCAGAAACGACTCCAGGTCACAGCTCCAGCCAGAAAAGACTGAGGCAATGCTGTGCTGTTGGGTGATGCAACCGAAGGCTACAGGGAGGACTGTATTTCTTGCTGGCAACAAACGCCTGTCACTCGGCATTAGAACTTGCAGCTGTGGGCTACCAGCAGGTGCTCATGTCATGGTGATGGCCATGATGGGATTTTTCCATCTCTAAGCAGAAGGCAGTGCTGACGCTGGGTTTGACTGCCACTGTGAAGCCCTTGAGCTCTCTGCTTGAGTGCAGACGGCAAGGATGAACTCAGCGTTAAGGCTGTACTTCAGCCTTACTGAAATAAGTCCTGCCTAGGCTGTGCAAATCTCTGGCCTGCTACTGAGCTGAGCTGGCCTACCTGCAGGCAACACCCTGCAGCCGCATGGTGCTGCTGAAAGCCACGTGAGCCCTGGGGCTTGCTGGAGGTGCACAACGAAATGTGTGCCTAAGCAGCAGCTGAAGAAGGCTGTGTGATGCTGTAACACTGCGCTAGAGCTCAAAGATGCACGCTTACCTGCAATGCTGCTTTCGGGTCTTGTCACTCCGTGTCAGAACGGCTGCAATGCATTCGGTGGGTTCAGATGTTTCTCGATGGATTGGCAGAGGTCTGGACCTGGAATAGCAAGAATGGAATTGTTCAACTAGTTAATATGATAGTGAGGAACACCCACAGGAGACTAGCTTGTTTCAGGAAAGGATTAGACACTAATAGAAAATTACTTAAGTACACTCCTTCTAAAAATACGTCAAGTATGGGCAATTGCAAACTGAAAGAGAAGCACTAATGCAAATTATTTATCTCGCTCTTTGAACTACTACACCTGCTTCCACTGACAAAAAGAAGGAAAACCAGGAGCCTTGCATTATATCCTGCAATCCAGTGAATTTAAGGCCTTCTTCAGATACAGAGAAGAGCAGTCTGCTAAGAGCCCAGTACCACCAGTTTCCACACATTCGGAACAGTTAACAGATATTGTAACTTCACCGAAGCATGCACCAGTCTCCTCAACTCACTGACCAGGGCAGAGTGTTGCACTGTCCTGCAGCAGCCATTGTACCAGCAAGAACTCGTTCCACCTCCGGACACACATTTGTCAGCAGAGGATGACCTGAAAGTGCCAACCTTCCCCACTCATCCATAAACAAAGGTGCTGGGTGCATTCCCTGCCACAAGGCCAGACCTCAGCCCTGAGGCAGCTCCAGCTCCAGCAAGAGCCCTGCCCCACTGGCCTGGCGCTGGTGGCTAAGGCTGGCCAAGGGTCTGGGCCACCACAGCAGCCTGAAGGAACAGGGGCCAGGGCCAGTGCCACAGCTAGGCCCCAGCTCAGGCAGAGGCCAGGGGTGGCCAAGGACCTCACGAGGGATGCTGGTACAGCTGAAACTACTTTACAGTCGCCTGCTGTGCAACCTCCTGAAGTACAGCAAAGCCCATTACAGACTAGGTGTCAATGGGCATTAGCAGCGTTTTTATGGCCTCGTCAATTTTTTTGCTGGCACGTAGATGAGCTGTTTATGCAAGCCTGTGCATGACGCACACACCAAAGCCCATTTCCGGGCTTTTTGGCTCCACAGGTAAGCACCTTCCTGAAGAGCAACCTGAGTGCAAGAGGATTGCACCCGTCCAAACCAGCTTCCCATCCGATCGAGTCTCTGCCGGGGCCCAGCACGGCCCACGCGCATCCCAAGGCTTTCTGCCACCCCCCTCCTCCCCGCTCCCTTTGCTATCTGCTTTGTTTTCGTTGCCAAAGCTTGGAGATTTAAAAGAATAAAGAAGAAGAGGTGACTGGGATGTGAAAAGTAATGTGATTATGGCTGGATTTGGGCACCGCCGGCGCGTTCCCGTGGTCAGCGGGTGCTAGCAGTAACAGCTGCTGCGCTTCCCATTAGAGGAGAAAGCCAAGACCTTCCCTGACGGGATGCAGTGCTGGCAGGCTGGGGACGCGGCGGCAGCAGGAGGGAGGTGAGTGGGGCCAGCGCCAGCATGAGCCCGAACCCACACCCAGTCCCAAATGTGGGTGGCTGCAGCCCTGCGGGTGACATTCCCACTGCCTGTGAGTGCACGGGGAAGGGTGCGGGAGGCAGCGTGAGCAGGATGGGAAGGGGGAAAGTTTAGCCTGGGAATCTCAGGAGAAGCAGACCTGCTGCTCGGACGTGCTTGAGTGAGCTGCCACGAGAAACCTCATCCAGCTAAGGTTTGGATCCGTCTGCAGAGCTGGAAAGCTGTGAGCACAAGGCCATCCTACCGCTAGAGCAGGGACAGGGGGTCTGGCCAAGGCTGCTGTGAACCCCAGCACATCTCTGGCACACAGCTGACAGGAGCGCAGTGGTGCTCTGCTGCAGAAAGTTGAACTGCACCCTTCTGCTCCTGGCTTCAGGCTGGGCACAAGCTGCTTCGTGTGAGAGGTTTTAATAAGCTAGTAAATTTGAAAGTGATGTAGATGGAGGTGTAAGGTGGACCTCCCCAGTCTCAGATTCTCTTTGATGTCTTTACATCTACTTATTGACTGAGCGTAACAAAATCTAAGCCAGGAGAAGATGCATGTTGAAAAGATTAGAAAGAGCTACATTAAAAGCAGGACTGTATGCAACAAATGTGGCGCACAAACTCTACATCCTCATTTTCAAAAGCGCCTGAAAAGTTGGACTAAGGAAATACCATATCTAATCTGGAAATGTGTGTTTCACCAGACGTACCAACAGCACAGAGCACCGAGCATAGAACTGGTGGAGCTGGGCAGGGGGAGCTGAGCAGGGGGAGCTGAGCTGACTTGTCAGCACAGCCACACAGAGCCTTATCCTCCTGCTAAGTATGACCCAAATTTCTGGAGCAAGTCTCCCCCAGCCATTCACCCTGTGGGTGACTTCACAGGAAACGTGTCCTCTGGTGGAGTCACAGCATCACAGAACTGAAGGGGTTGGAAGGGACCTCTGGAGCTCATCGAGTCCAACCCCCCTGCCCAAGCAGCTCCCTAGCCCAGGTTGCACAGGTAGGCGTCCAGGCGGGTCTGGAACGTCTCCAGGGAAGGAGACTCCACCACCTCTCTGTGCAGCCTGTGCCAGCGCTCCATCACCCTTACTCTTTTCCTTACTCTCTTCCCTTCCCAACCTCAACCATTTACTTCAAAATGTGGAACTGTGCAGATTCCCAATGAGAATCCATGCGCCACGGGATCACTTATTCCTCCTCATTTAGAGGCTGCAGGAAAGGTCGCTCAGCTAACCAGAAGGTGACGGACACGCACACAGACTGCTGCTGCCACTGCTCCGGACCGAGCGTGCTGGCGACATCCCCGCACGGCATGGAGAGGCAGAAGGCCTGCCTGGTGGTGGCTGCCTGTGCATGCACTGTGCTCTGCCTGGTCTCCTCCTCGGCCGCCTTCTCGCACGGGGCCAGCCTCTCTGCCTGCGCTGACATGATGCCCAGGCACCTGCGGGCTCAGCTGCACAGCCCCAAGAACAACTACGTTACCATCCACACCAACGTGTCCTTCTACGTGCCGGGAGACAAGGTCCCAGGTGAGGACAGCTGCTGGTTCTGTCTCAGCCCAGCCCCACAGAAATCCCGAAAGCAGCTACCAATCCTCACCCAGCCAACTTCCCTTCCCATCCCCATCCAAAATAAGTCTCTGAGGTCAGGGTGCAATCATCTGCGCATGCACAGTGTGGTACCCACATCCCTCCTTAAAGGCAGCTGCGTAGCGCCTGACGCAGCGTGGTTAGCATTATAATCAAGGGGGAAGAAGACTCGAGCCAACCGCCTGTGCAATTTCACACTACAAAGTTATAGTCTGGCACCCTGCACCCAGCACATCCGACACAGATTGTCAGGGCAAAGATCGCAGGATGCTGTGTTTTTTTTGACAAGGTTTCCTTTTGATTTCACAGGTACCGATGGAAATTCTATCACAAAAAATTCACCTGAGAACTGCAACACAAATCCCTTTGTGTCCCACGTTTTGTCTTGCAGTGACAGTGCGGAGCAGCCGGGATTTCATGGGCTTTTTGCTTCAAGCTCGCAAAGTGTCTAATGATGAAACTGCCGGCACCTTTGTCTTCATTCCTCCTGGCTCCAAGCTGCTGTCTTGCTTTGAAGATGGTGATACTGTCACCCACTCAGACAAGTCCCTGAAGAGAAACCTGTCCTTTGTATGGAAAGCGCCAGACCAACCCATCGGGGACATCAAATTTTTGTAAGAACACACTGGTTCCTAAGCACTGTTCGTGTCTTTGCCGTTTCAGTTTTTCTCATCCTTCAGCTTTTCAAAAACTTGGTTGTATTTTTCCATTGTACTTTTCTAGCACCGCCTCTTGAATCCTATAGAGCTAAGCACTTACAAAATCCTGCAACAGTGCTCCAACCGGTATCTCAATCTCCATTTGCACCCGCTGGGCAGTGCTCCTTTTTACCTACACGGTCACTGTTTTCTCAGAATAAATGCACCTGGAGGTGACAGCCTAAGGAGTTAGAAATAGAAATATTAAGGCATAAGGAGAGAACTGTGATCACTCTGCCTGCTTTTCTAAACAGCACACCCTGCAGAACTTCCCTGCCTACAGGTCAATGTCATCTGTCATTGCAGGGTAGATTTACTATTTTTTAATTTACTGTTTAAATTTTTTTTTTAAATGCTAAATGTAAACAGAATCACTCCCAGGAGGACTACATGGGGAGCACTGGGTCAGAACTTTACATCAGTGTTTTGCACCGAAGTCCAAGCATTTTGTTTCTGAACTGGAACAAAATGAAAAAAAAAAAAATCTAACTGCCTGCCTTAGAGGGAGCACGGGGATTTTTCATTTTGGAACAGATTCAATTGTTTTGACTTTACCAAATTGCTTAGAAGCTCCTTGGCCAGATCCCTGGCTGCTCCCCAAGATGCAGGCCTCCTGGTGAGTGCCGTGGCTTGCACGTCTCATCGCGATTCAACACAAATTAATTGAAACAAAAATATTTCTGCTCAGCATTTCCATTTTGCCCACTGCTTCAGACTGGGAAATACTATAAAAAACGTGTGAAAAGCAAACAGATAAAAAGAGCCCAAATGCTGCCATGCCTGTTCCTAGCCACCCGCTCTGACTCCCCCTGCAGCTGCTGCCCCCCAAGCCAGCCCCACAGCCCTTCCCTTCTCGCCCCAAGGCCGTGCCGTGCTGCCAGACATGAGCCACGTCTCCAGAAGAAACTCCGACCGCTTGCTGCTCTCTGCTCTCTCTCCCCACCTCCCACTTCTGCTGCTGCTTCTGTTCTCAGATCCACCCCCCAAAATTACTTAGAAATGAGTAAACTTTGGGCAGATTTAACGCAGAAAGCAAATGGCACGTGCTGTAAAGGTGATCCCCAGCTGCACTGTAAATCCACGTTTCGTAACTTGCATTACAACATCTGAGAAAGCTCCTTGTTCCATTTAAAAGCGTCTCACAAGAACCATTCAGCACAGGAAAAGCCAGGTCATTCCCCCTTTATCTCATCTTCACAGTGATCTGAGCTGAAATGCTCCCCCAGGATGAAGCTTCCCCACGCTCTGGGGACGTGGCTCAAGGCTGGCACCCGATGAAAGGCAGAGCGTGAGGCAGGTGCAAACACTGAAGGGCTGAGAAGAGAGTGCCTGTGGCTTTTTCTACCTATTCTGCTGTTTGTACAAGTGACACTGACCTGTTTTAATTACTAAATACCTCTGTTGTCTCCCTGCCTACGGAAGATTATACGCAGAGCTATTCCAAGTTTTCCAAATGTACTTCGACCAACACAGCGAATATAACAGCTTTTTTTTTTTTTCCTCTTCTTTTTCAGTTCCCATGCATTTTTAACTGATCTTAATGATGAGTGATCCTTCCCTCGCTATCCTTCATACGGGACCCGGTATCTTTTATTTGTAATATAAAACGTGTGATGGGCTAATCCTTTAAAAGTTTTCTGTGCTGCCTTTAGATTAAAGCACTCCCTCTGATTAGCTGAGCATTCTGATCTTTTATTAATGACACTGCAAGAGTAATTTCCTGCATAATTATCTTTTAACAGCATCTCTGTAGTCCAGTCATACTTTGTTTACTGGGCAAGGATCGAATCGGCCGCTGTGGCTCAGCGAGGGCACAACCACACATCTGCTGGCCACGGCAGGAAGGCCAGCCCTGCAGCACCTGTACCCTCACAGGAACCCGTTGGCCCCCACAGAGCTGGCACTGCAAGCAAAGGTACCTGGTTTGTTGCTGACAGTTTACAGTAGGCTGTTTTTACAGCTTATTCCTTGCAACCACTGAAGAGAGAAGAGATAAACAAGCTACAGAGCCCCATTTAACTTTTTCAGCTGCTGGCGAGATCGGTGACGGCCATCAAGAGCTCCCTGAAGAGAAGGCACAAATGGGCATCCCAGGTAACAGTCAGTCCTGAGGAGGGTACCAACAGGATAAACGCTGTTGCCAGATCTGAATGAAAAACCTAGAATGCTGCTGAAAAGCCCTAAATGTATTTCACCTCAAATCCTAGGTCCTAAAGACAAGCAAGCACAGTTAGCAACGCTGCCCACATATTGGAATACATTTGTCTCTAAACATGTCTTTCCTGCCCTTAAGGCATGTCGTTATTTGTGTTTACAAAGCCTACAGTTGGTAAAAGGCTCTTAGAATTTACTTACATTTCAGTCAGATGTGTTTCTCAGTCTGGATGGCATAGCATCAAGTCTGAGCTTTAATTATTTTACTCGAATGCCTTTCAGGTAGCAGGCCTTGCTTCTTTACTCCCTGTCTGGGCTCCTATTTAAAACCGAGTGCCATAAAATAAAAACCACTGCGATGATCCTTACTAACAAACGCTAGCCCCAAGTGTGATTTGAAAGAAACAGAGCAAAGGAAGTTGACTTCTGATCCTCTCTTGCTTTTTGCTGTCCCTGTCTTGCAAGGCTCTAGCTCTTCTGCAGCCGTCCCCAGCTCTCTCCAGCATACCAGCCCAGCTCCGATCAGCGTGGCCAGCATAACACCAACACCAGTGCTGGTGTCAGGCATCGGTGCCCACTCGGATACACGGCCCACAACCGAGCCAACGCAGCCGTCTCAAACCTTGCGGGATGCCTCCAGCAGGAGCGCAGGGAGCAGCCCCCCCAGCAGCTCAAGGCTGGAGCCATCACTTGCCTTCCAAGAGCCAGGCATGGCTGATGCCCTGCGAAGCTTTCTCTTCCAAGACGCCCCCAGGCAGAGCCTCTCGGACAGGTACTGCACTGTGTGATAGCCAGGTAGTGGGGACAGCTGCTTCTCCAGCAGTGCCGGGGAAAGAAATCAATGCTGTTTCACTGCGGGTAAACAAGGGCATTCTTCAGAAGGTGCGTGTGGCTGCGGGGGCAGGTGGGAGGCTGCTTCCCTGCTGAATTTCTGAAAAATCATCCTTTGGAGATGGCTTGCAACAGACAGCGGCAGTGAGACAGTCAGAGCGCAGGCCGCGTGCTGATCAGCCCAGCAAAGCTGCCTGGCTGGGTGACTGAAAAATGTGACAAAAGCTATTGACCAGAATTGACTGCTGCAATACTTTTCTCTAAAGGTGCGTGCAAATATCAAAGAAATGGTGAACCTGACAGAGCTACTTCTCCACCTGCAGGGTGATGGAAGAAAGGATTTCAAACCATTACGAAGTGTTGCCTTTAGGAGGCCGGCTCAGAAGCCTAAAAGGCTTTGGGGCACACCACCCTTAGCGCAATGTATTCCACTGCAGGTGTAAATGATGGAGCTATGAGTAAACGATCAGACACCGTGGAACACACGGCCTACGTGCTCTGCATGTAGACCTACTATGTGACTGTGTGGACCACGAGGCCGCTCCAGCAAGCAGCACTCGTCACAAATCACGCATGCTGCAGAGCACAGGGGTTCTACTGCCACGTCGTGAAGCACCAGGTACGCTTATTAACTCTTTTTTCTGTTTCAGAGCACAAGGTACTGCCAGCACAACCAACCCACACCTGTGTGTGACATGTAAAGAAGACGGCCAGGTAAGCACTGGGGACAGGGAGGATTCACTTGTTTCCTCCAAAGATGGAAACTGCTAGAAGCTGTTGAAAGTACTTAGAGAAGATGAAGATAAAGCCTCCCTGCTACATCACAGCACCAAGAACCATGTATACGTCTCATGAGTGACTAAAACTACTTTGAGGTTGTTGTTTGTTGTTGGTTCGGTTTTCTGGTTTTTTTAAACCTTAACTGGGAATTGGTTTTCATCTCTCTCCTCCCTTTTCTTCCTCCCTGATGTCTGGATTTCTGAGAGTTCCACTGCAAAAACAACCCAAAGTAATTTTTTCTGTATGTAGCCAGGATCACGACTTAGTGCTGCTGATGTTAGTGGGCTGGAAATGTGCATTTTTTTTTTTCCAGTTTACATTTCCAGTGGAAGGTCGAGATGCTCCTCTCTAGACGTGCCTGACAGGTGCTGCCCAATACATTCACCAGAGGTCAAAGACTTTATCCATTCTGGTGAAGGCCAAGGACCCTGTGTGGACACTGTCCACTCTGTGGACACAATAATGCCATCTTCTCCTCAGCATCCTAGGAGCAGGGGGAAATTTAAAGCCTCTTGGTTTAAAGTTTCTTTGCTCTTTACAGAGTTGAGCTTTATTCCCCAGCAACATACTACTTCTTGGAGTGGCAATCAAAATTACTCCATTTCCCCACCAGTAGGTGGCATCCCTCTCTGCCCAAAGCTCCGTGAAGGTGTCACCTCCTCGTGGCATCACTGCAGGCCAGCTCTGTATATAAAACTGAAACACACAGAGCTTCTCTGGCACTTACCTATTTCTCTGAGCACTGAAATGCACACAAGGAAAACCTGCTCCTTCACGTGCTCACACAAGCATGCATCAGAAAAAGAGGTGAAAACAAAAGAGGAAGGGCCCATTCAACATAATGAGACATATTTAGGAAGGACACAGGGCAAATTAAGGAGTGACGTGATGTGAGCATCTGGCATAGCTGTGGAGAGAAGGGAGGAAACGGCTGAACATGCCTAACTAATGGAAACGAAGACTGATGGTGCAAGGTGAGAGCAGAAGGGCATAATGAAATAAAAACACTGAAAAGTGGAATAAAAATACTGAAAGGACAGAAGCAGTACAAAGGGAGGAGACAAAAGGTGAGATGAGGCACGGACTTCTTCTACAGCAAAGCCCTAAACTCGACATACGATTACAGTACGAGGGCTAGTGAGCCACACACACACAACGTTACCTTTGCCAGACAGCTACAGTTTGCAGTTCAACTATTTTTAATTTACTACCTGTATTTAATAGCACCTTTCTTTCTTTGGAAATTGTCTCCCCCACAAAGGATGCTCTGTGACTCCCCCTTACTTTGGTTCACAGCTTGCCAGTGTTCCTACCTCAGCTTTCTGGTCCTGTCACACACAGTCCTCCCAGCAGGCTTTCAAATTCACTAGAGAAGGCAGAGGGTGAGATTTGCTGGGCTGTAATTAACAGATGCGTGAAAGAGCCTGCTGGGTTGGACAGGCTGGAGAGTAGCCAGCTACCAAGGGTCAGATCCAAATCTCAGAGAAGCCAAAGAAAAGACTCCAGTACGTTTCTCAGGTTTTGGACTGGGCCTCAGGTGCACAGCGGGAATAGAAAAATTCTGTGGGGGCCTCCTAAATAGCAAGATTGTTTCACAGTCAGTCTTGGATGGGATCTGCAGCAAAACTTGAACTGCAGACCAGGTTATCATCTCGTGACTGATAAAATAAGGTGTCTGGCACTAAGCAGAGCCCCTAGAAGGGCACAGGAGCAAGCAAGAACAGAAATGTGAGCTATCGTGTGTGGCTAAAGCAACACTGAGAGGCAGCAAATTCCAAATAGGCAGTGCAGACCAAGGAGACAAGACAGACTTTGGGGAGAAATTGTGGGTTTTAGGTGATTGCCCCCAAAATGCTGATGCCCACATTGCCTTCTGGGTCCTTCAGCTCCACAGCTTGACCCACAGCCTGTGAAGGCCTACACTGAATTTCAGTGGACACTGTGAACTTAAACATGAACCATGGCTGGGAAGATCACATCCATCCTTTCAGAATGACTCTGGTATCCCTAAAGGCAGGAACTGTTCATTAAGTGATTCTTCTGTGATAACAATGCCTGCGCAAAATACCACAGCAACAGTGGGAGTGCCAGACTCGTGGAAAGCAGCGAGACCTTTCCCTCCTCCTGTGACCTTCCTCTCTGCTCCTTCACATGTTCCACCTTGCCCCATGGCACCAACTACCACTGCTTCATCTCCCCTGACAACTGCAATACAGACAGCACAATGCTGAATCTAGCCCATTTCTGGTCTAGAGAAGTAAATGGTTATTCTGAGGCTGAGGGACACTTCAATCAGAAATCAAGAGCTGAACGATACAGTGAAGTCAGTAGTGGATGAGAGTCTTATCAGGCTCCTTTATGTTCCCTCACTGGATTTCTTGTCGTGTTTTTTGCTTCCAAAGGCAAGTATTGAGAACGGGGCCACCTTGAAAACCTCCCAGCCGGCAGCAGCCTCTTGGCCTGCCCTACACCTACGCACTCACCTGAGTGAAGCCACTGTGACAACAGCCTGGTTTGGCAAAGAGGACGCCGTCAGCAATTCGTCACCAGCTTGGAGGCAAATGGCAGAAAGCAACCCCCCCCTGTGGTCAGAGCAGGGTGAGGAGAAGAAGGTCAGCGAGGAGGTGGGCGAGCACACGCTGCCGTGGGTGACCAGAGCAGGTCCCAAACCTGCTGTCCCGGGGAGGGGGGATGGCTCTGGCAGAGGGACACGTCTGATAGCAGCCCAGCTTGGCATCCTCCTCGTCTGCACGGCGGTGCTGGGGCTGGCCGCGGCAGCTGGCCTGCGCTGCATCTGTGCCCGGTACTGCCACAAGAGGACAGAAGTGTCCTTCAGCGAGCCAGACAACAACGTCATCGCTGTCAAAGAAAATGGGGAGATGATGCACTTCCGGAAGATCCGGGAGAACAGCTTCGTGCTGGTTCAAGCCGAGTACAACTGGATCAGCCCGTCAAGCAGCGGGAAAAGGAGAATAATCTAAACATTCACAGTACTTAAGGCAGCGCAGCACAGATGAGCCAGCTGCCCCTGCAGATGAAGACAGCTGAGATGCACATAACACAGACTCTAGAAAGCAGTAGTGCCCTTGCTGCCTACAGGTAGACATAGAGGCGTAGGAACTTGATGTAGCTAGCTCAGCTAGAAGTGTTACTCAAAGTATCTCAGCTCCAGTTGCTAAGAGAATAACAGTAACCATTGTTCTGTGTGCTACACGTACTGCAATTAATATTGTATATCTCCTCATTAACTGTCATTGCACCCATTACTCTTCCTCTGTTGCCTTAAGGCTGTAGCTAAAGAAAAAAATTGAAATTCTTCCTCTGCACTGTACGGTTGTCTCCTATTTAATCTCAGCAAATGCTACTAGTGTTATACCTCCCTTTCCTTTCCAGGAGCTAGAAAACCTTGGTTTAACTACCATTCTCATTTAGAAGCTTACAGGTTTAGGTCTGCGCACTTGCTGTGCTTCAGATGACAAAATATTTGCCAGTAGATTTGAAGTTTCAACTGGAAAATAAAAAGCAGTCTTTCGCTAGCAGAGAACATTGATCCACAGAAGGCTGAATTGATCTAAGGGAAAGAAACACAAGGTGGTGGGAACCAGTTTTTGGGGGAGAAACATGCCTCCTCATCAGGTGCAAATGGAATAAAACCTTTCCTATCCATTTGCACCTGATGAGGAAGCTTGTTTAAGCCTGACAGTCAGCATTTACTTTGTCTTTTGCTTAGAGTCAGTCCAGTTAACACTCAGCGTGGAAACACACTGAGAAATACCCTTCTTCCCAGGTCACTTTGGAGGTCCCCAGCAAAGGCTGCCTGATAAGTTAACAGCATCCTTGCGCACTGAGTTTGTGCAAACACTCGTCTGGCTGCGTGGTTTTCAGCAGGAGGCCACAAATACAGCCCCTGGAAAACAGGAAGACCCTTGATCCACTCCAAGAAAGGAAGGTGATGAAAGCAAGGGCAAAGGTTCGTTTTACTGAACCTCTGAAAGAGCAAGAAACAGTCCTGACAATGATCCTCCTGAGATGTAAGCCCTTCAGAGAGCAGTGTGGTCCCCCTCTCCGGCATCCTTTTCTCTGGTGAATGGGCTCACGTTGCCTTCTGAGCAGCAGAACGCAGAACAGACTTCACTTTGGTGCTGCAACTTGCTTTACAGACCGCAATACTCCCATCCCACCGAGCTAAGCAGACACCTGCATGTGCCATCAGGATCCCACTACCCTCCTGGAGATGGGGACATGAGGCAACTTCCTGCTCTGGTAGCAGGGCTCTGTGTTTATCTCCAGTTAGCTGGCCAACTCCATGCTTAATAATCTGTTAAAGTCCCGGTCTCACCTCCTCCCTTACATCGCCACTGACTTTGGTGGATACACGAGATGCTGTTCTCCTGTTGATTCCTGCAGTGTGAGTAACACAGCACGTCCTTTGCTAACAGTCTTCCACACTCAGAGTTTCTTTCTGGCCATTTTCACAAATGACAAATATCTGTCAAGTAGTAATATAATAAACAAGCAATGTACTCACAACTGCAGAGATGAGGCAGTCTTAACCACTGCATTTGCACTGAGAAGGGCAGCTGCACCAGGGCCCCTCCACTGCAGGGTGGCCAGGGTTAGGTGGCTCTCTAACTGAAAATCTGCTTCAGGGCTCAAAAGGACTTGAGGTTTTCCTAGTCGGGAAGTTGGGCTGAAGCGTTACCTACTAGGAAGACCACAGGCTTTTAAGCACAAGTGCAGACACACACAATGAAGTTCCTCCTTTTTAGAAAGACAGAACGTTTCTCTAACTCAGTGCAGCTGAACCTTCTAATGACTAAAGTAGACTGCATTTAATTCATTGTTAATGCAGCCCCAAAACTGCTAATTAACTGAGAAAATAGGTCAACAAACTCTTAAATATTTAAAGAACTATCACATATTATTTCAAAAAACTTCTCGTGATGGCACAGTTGTTTATGAATAAATTACAAACACCTATGTCCTTTTCCACTCCCTCTCCAGATACAATGGTATCGGACTGGCACAGCTTGAAAAATGCCCCCTTCCTCTCCCCAGCACTTTCCCCATTGCCCAGTACAGTTCTTGCCAGGCTGGCTGCAGAAAACTAAGGCTTCGGTTTGAAAGAAGTCTGATTCCCGAGCAGCACTTCAGCGGTACTCTTGCCTTCTGCCAAACTCTACCTTCTGTTAAATTTATGCAGCTCTAGTATTATTAGTAGTAAAAACAGTAATGGTGAGCTCCAAGGGACGTTCTCCTCTGAATTAGTAATGAGTTCTGCTACTTTGCAGACTTGGCTGAGACCGAAAGTGCCCATGTTTTTTTTCCTGTCTTCTGCATGACGCTTCATTTACTGCAGTTGCCATGACAAGAAGGATTGGGGCTCTCTCTTCTTAATGCTGCTAAAAACACGAGCACTGATGAACTTATTAAAAGGCAAACCACTCAAATGCCCCACGCTCTTAAAGTGACCTACCTTCTACTGAAATTCATCTGCACTCATGTTTGTAGCAGATACAGAAGAAAAAAAGACAAAGCACAGAAAGGAAAGATACAAGCCATTCTAATACGTACAGAGTGAGGAAGTGAAACAACTTCCCTTGCTGGGTGGATGACTGTGTTGGTCAGAAGTATACACAGTGGGGGATCTTAGCTCCTCCCTGCAGGTCAGCCTGAAGCAGCCTGCACCCACGTGAGCCTGCCACCCCTCAGCCAAGTGCTTGGTGCCCGAACCACCAGCAGAAGGTATGGAAAGGAGTTGCCACCTATCCCTAACTCACGGCCATCTAAGTCTGTCTCCCACCAATCAAACAGGCACCAGGCACAGCTTTGGCAGTGAAAACTCCTATGGCCGAAGTCCTCTGGTGTCCTCCATCAGTGGCATTAAACGCAAGGCGGGGGGCTGCATTAAGCTCAGTTACATCACCGTGGACATTTCCCGCACTGGTTGAACTGTCACTGTCAGGCAAAAGTCGAACACACACTAATTCTGTCAGCACCAAAACGGGTGACAAGACTCACAGGAGAAGTCCAAGGCTGGAAGCTTTCATTGTTGAGGCCATCAGGAGCATTTCCATCCACCATTTCTAAAGGCCAGGATCACATCTCTGCCCTAAGTGGGTAACCTAATGCCTATCCCCGTGGGCCAACAGTCATAGTGGTTGCCCAGGATGTGCAGACTGGAGCAAACCATAGTTTGGCATCGTTTCTGCAGCTACTGGAGACCGTGCAAACCAAGGGAGGCAAAGCAGCTGTGCCAGAAACCCGGAGACTAAAACACTTATCACAGCCCCACAACAAACTGAGCACTGGAGAGGGCTGCCCTGCTGAGGGGCGAGGTTCAGCCCTCGCCCCTGCAGGCCACCTGTGCTTCAGCCAGCTCCTTGCTCTGCAGAGGTACACACTGTTTAGTAAACTAGCAATGAAAAATGCCTGTGAAAAGAGGAGGAGATGCTCAACCAATTCCTGCAGCGTTCAGCTGCAAAAAGTCAACTGCCTACCAGCCAAAACCAACAACGAAGTAATGACCCGACGCTCTCAGCTGGTGAACAACAGAGCAGGCCTTTTGTTCCTCCTGGTAACTCAGAGCCTCTCTGCTGCCTCTGCCAGCCTCAAGGCTCCGACTGAAAGCCAGCAGGTCCAGGCAGCTCTGCAGCACTCCCTTCCTCCATTTTCCCTCCCCTTTCCCTGCTGCGTCCTCCAAGGCAGATGGCACCATCCCATCAGCCCTGTGCCAGGACCTGGGGGTCCCAACCACCCTGGGACGGTGCAATTCTCTGGAGCCCCTCTTGAGCCTCCCTCACACCACAGAACGACTTTCCCCCTTCGTGTCTCACTGCAGAAGAGCTCTTTTCTCATTAGCACGTGTGTGACTCTCCCAGTAAAGCATTTTGCTATATGATATATTAAGGATCACGTCTCACACCACATTTTACTGTATATTTAAGTGCATGCTTTGCTGATTTAATGCCGTTGTAGAGAACATCTCCTTCTCTTAGCAAGGCAGGTCCACAACGGATGTATCAGCTCTGACTAACGATTATTAGCACATCCCAAGGTTACGTACTACAATCAAATAAAGCGCAGGAGGGAAAAGAGACTCCAGCTTACTGGGCTAAGGACAAAGATCACAGCTAGTCTCTGAATCTTCAGATTGCAATATCCATTACTGATTGCCACCTTCTGATGTCAAAGAATAATTTGCTGTTCAGAAAATGTGCTGCAGTTTGAAAGGCGAGTCAAAGATCAGACTCGCTGTACATCAGTGTGCTGATGTACATTAGGAGGTGATGCCCAGGTACCAAGGACATCATGCTGTCGGAATAGAGGGAAATATAGAGGGAAAGACAGAAGATGTGACTCGCTGATCTGTATTATGCAAACATATGGCCCAAAGTGAAGAAATATTTAACCCAGTCAAGTAGAATGCCACCAGTAATTCCCAGCGCTTAATGCAGCACAAACTCTACGTGTCAGACAAGCTATCCGTGGGCTCCTGCGCTGCCAACAGACGTCACAGGCAGATCAACCCTCCGCGCTGGAACTCGCTGGGAAGGGCTCCTCCTCCCCACAACGCCACGTCCCCAGCCTAAGCCCCGTGCTCCAACCCCTCTGCTGCCCTTCTCTCCACACACACCCCACGTGCAACCCCGAACGCAGCACCTCACCTCACCTGTGCTGCTGCTGCAACACGCCGCGCTGCCCCGCACCATTTTCCACACAGCACAGCACGCTGAGGGCGCACCTCGCCCTCCCGCCTCCGAGGGACGGCTGCTCGTCACGACGCGGGGCGGGAAACTTCCAGAAGGTCCGAAAGCGCGGGCGGATGCGAGCACGGCCACGCGCCAGCGGGCCCGGCCTGCAGTGCCGCGCGCCGCCGCCAGGGGGCAGCGTTGATCGCGCAGCGCGACTCAGCCGGCAAAGCCCATCCGTTCGCTCTGGAAGCAAATTAATAACAATCCCCGTCTCCTTTTGTCAGTGTGAATTTAATGTGGGCCGAAAAGTCATGGGAAGTTTTCTTCAGAGGGAAGTCCATTCAAAATGGAACAAAAAAGACGAATGAGAAAGAGAGCTTAATAAAGTCCTTTTAAAACGAAAACCGCTCAAGGCTTGACTGTTAATCAAAAGGACACGGCTTACCTTACTCAGCATCGCTGCAACCGGGAGCTGGCAGCAGCTCCTAAAAAAGGAGCTCTTTTGTCTTTCTTTGGTCATAACTTATAAAGGACTCCCGCTGAATTATTGGCTATAAATACTCCTTCCCCTCTGCTAATGTATTGTGCTTCTGGGATTCTGTTCAGAGCAAACATTTTGTTACTAAGACAATAAACTCGGAAATTTGAGGCTTCTGAACAAGCTGCAAGCACGCCCCAAGCCACGGCTCTTCGAGCAGCACCTAGATGATCTCCAGAGATCCCTTCCAACCCTACAACTCTGTGATTAACCTGTAAAAAACACGTGAAATTTTAAACCACAAAACACAGAAGATAACATGATGCAAGCACCGTTAACACAGGCAGAGTATTTTTTCCACGTGTAACATGCACCTTACTTTAAAAAGTAATAAAAATAAAAAAAACCCTACCTAAAAATCTGCCCCAAACAGTAATAGTCAGATTACTGTTTTTGAGCAATGTCCTGAGGGATAGTTTAAATGAGATTATTCGGCCCACATGCTTACGTGACTGCGTAAAACATTATTCAGCTCCTTCTGCCCTTCATGATTAGAGAGGCTCACAAATACATGTTAGCGGGGGGGGGGTGTCAAAGACCCCACAGACCGCAGCACTCGTACTCCGTTCCCGACTCACACTTCACAACACCGTGATCTTAATTTTTTTTTTTCATTTGGAGGGACCAGAAAGAGAGGAACCTGTAACAGCAGCGGCACAAATCCAGGCGTGCCGGGGAGGTCCTGCTCCCGCGCTCTGTTAATGGGCTGTGGGATTTGAGTCGGGTGAGGAGAGCTGTGCTCGGTGCTCACAGCAGGCTGAGCTGGAAGGACAGGGCTTCCACGTTAACACTCCACGAGCTGCAGAGTTACTGTATTAGCTGCCTGAAATTGTGTCACAGCCGCATTTTTAGTACACTTTTATGCCTCTGGGATGTATTTTACTTACCGAGGAATTGGACCTAAACAGAGATGCGAACACCAGTGCACTAAAGGGCACTTCAGACGAGTCTCCGCGAGGGCTGTACGTGTGTGTTTGCAGAAGGGAAGGCAAGGCAGAGCAGATGCTGTGCACACACCTTCCTGAGCTGGAATCAGTTTGTTTTCCAGTCTCTCTGAAACAGGACTACAACAACGTATTTCATTTGAAAAAAAAAAAAATAAAGATTCAGTAGTTTCTTATAAACCGTACGAATATGAAAGAACCTAATTTAAAGCAACACAACGAAATAGAGCAGGCTAGAACTTGGCAAAAGGTATCACACAGCATTTGCTACACGTGTTTCACGGGCTGCCATCCGCACCAACAGAGGGCGCAGGCACTAGCTCAGCGCTATTGATCCCGGCACAGCGGCTCTCACTGCACAGCGACGCTGCCCTGCACCGGATGGTTAAGGAAAGCTAAGGCTCCGCTCTTTCAAAGGTGTTATCCTCACTGCAGATTTATACCCCGGAGAATCCTTTGGATCCTCAACTGACAGCCACAACAGTGAGCTGCGGGCCCAGGTGGGAGCTGCTGCTGCACACAGGGAGGCTCGAGTCGCGATGAAGAACGTGCCAGGTTGAAGATAGGGGGAAAAAAAAACCCCACACATTTTATTGCAGGCTTCATCAAATGTTCCTGGTGAAAACTGGCAGAACTGCACGAGGAAAGACACAGGGAAACGGGGTACAATTTCCTAACTTGTCAAATACGAGCTGTGCAGTAGACAAAGGACACCGATCAGGAAGGACTGCTGTCCCGATGCTGAGGAACAGACAGAGCACAGAATCGTAAAAAGCTTTTGTCAATAGAATTTCATACCCAATTATTGTCACGGGGCGCTCAAATTTTATTTTCTGCAATTCCTCTGGCAAAAGGCCAGTTCTCACGTGACCTCCATAATTTTCTTAATCGCATCAATGAAATCATCTTTCCTTCAAGGCAACCCATTTTCTTCCTGCTAAGAGAGCTGATCTCTCTTTGAATTTCAAACCATTTCGGAGCTGACCATAAAGAGTCATTTTTCTCTTACAGAGTGGAACACATCTGCAAACCTTTGATTTTGTTAGTCATACTCGATGGTACCCACCCCCACAAGGTGCCGGTTCAAAGACGGCTATTTCTTGCTCGCTGCATGAAAAATGCTCTCACCAAATGGCAACTCTGAATACAGGTAAAGGGTGAGCAATACACACCAGCACAGGATCATATGGAAACAGAGGGCCTCTTCCACATGCTGCAGCATGCAAACAGACTGGCTGCCTTGCAGGGATCGCAGCCTGTTCCTGATCTCATGCTTGCTTCCAGTCTGGGCGAGCAACAGCTGGTCTGGACGTATCAGGTACACTAAGAATTAACAGGTTATTCTAGTAGCTGTGTAGTTCCTCATTATATCCCTTTTCAGTAAGGGCTTGCACTGATCTGGATTTTTTTTTTTTTTCCTTTAGGTGAGCTGAGCCCCAGCTTCAGGAAAAATACTGAAGTCTAGGAAAAGTGCTTAACTTAGCAAATGCTGGTGATGGCATCAACTCAGCAGGGCTCTTCTCTGCAAAAGCCTTCTGTCTACCTACCCTCCCTGCAGCCAGTAAGGTAGAGAGCACTAAAATTCAAGAGCAGCTATTGCTCGTTTCTTTGTCACTCCGTCAGTCACCGGTTAGCAGAAATCTCTGTAGAAATGCATCTACAGGTATTCTGAAAACTTGGCCTCCACTGATGAGAAAATTAAGTGGTGACTCATGTTCCCATCAGCTCCAGGCTCGACTGCTGCAATGTGATGGACTGAGAAGCTGATATTCCACCGAGGCAGCAATTTGCTTAGGGGAGCAGCTGAGAGGCCTCATTGGCACCAATTGCTTCCAACGCATCTCTCTTGTCCTTTTAATCACTAGCAAATTTAATTTCACTTCTCACTGAAGATCTCACTGTCTGCTTTTCTGGCAGGAGAACAATTCATAGGCTGACTCTGTAACCTCTGCTACAGCTCTAGATTCCAGCATGAAACAAACATGCTTGTACCAACATCTCAGAACTGCATTTCCTGGCATTTCTTATCCCAACAAACTAAAGCCCCACTACTCACGATGACTTACCATCCTGGCAGGCGTTCTCTGTTGAATGAGAATGGTGGAGGGTGCATACACGTAAGCTTCAAGTTAACTGCATACAAAATGTCCCCTTGGATGAGCTCACAGTCTAGCCATCGCAAGTGGCAAGTGGTTCTCACCAAAGTAAACTGCAAAGAGACAATTTCCTCCTGACACAGCTCCAAATAGGTGCTGTTAATTTCAGTCTGAGAGACCAGGGCTACCCATGGAAACAGGGGTGAAAGAGATGTGGTTTATACGTGCCAGAAAGGGCAGGCCATCCGACAGGAAGTATAGAATACCCTTCATCTGCTCTCTTCAGACACTACATTATCACAGAGTGTTGCTAGAACAATGGCAGGGCTTTTCAAACAGATTCCTTCGGGAGAGTGCTCCACAGCTTAACAGCCTTTTCACCGGAGATATGCAAGTGTAGCCAAGGGCAGAATTTAGTCTCCCATCTATTCAGTGTGTTTGCAAAGGATGGTATGCGTTTCTGGCACTTGAAAATAATAATAGTAATATAAATGCATTTGGATTATAACAAAACGGAGAAACCATGATTTAGCCTCTTACTGTGCTGTAATTCCCAAATGCATCAACATCTATTTAAGTTCAAAATAACCTACAGTTTACAAATACAGTGCTGCAATTGTCTGCTGTAAAGGTTCTGCATGAGATCACGACAACACAAAACACAATTCGGTGACTGAAATTTCATTTTTAATGTCAGAATAACATAAAAAAAAGTAGCTCTTTCTCCATATAAAGACCTGAAAAAGAATGCATACCAGGGATTTGGTCCTTCCTAGCATTTCTACATGTGTAACTGCTCGTATCTTATGCACATATGCACTTACACACAGATAAATGTGCTTGCAAACAGGTAATATTTCATCTTAACTTCTAACCTCCCGCTGTCAAGGTATTTTCACAGAAAGCCATACACAGACAAAAAAAGCTCCTCTTTCCCTGACTGTCAGAATAATTGAGAGGACTACGGTAAAACCGAATTGTCGGATTACTCCTCTTTGGTCTGTGAACAAGCACAACTGCCCAGCTTCTGCTGAGACTGTGGTCTTTCTGTTGTATAACCCATTCACACCAGCTACAAGTTGCACAAGAGAAAAAAAAAAACACAACCGCAAAATAAAGATCTGTATTTTTAAATACATAAATTCTTTACCTTGGACCTTACTGGGGCCATCACAAGCTTTTCAAGAACTGCACAAAAGGGGGGATAAAATGTTCTGAGAGACTCAACACGAGTTACGAAGATTCCCTGTGAACTCTCAAGTACCATTTTATCGTCTTGGTGGCTTTTTTTTTCCTCTCTGATATCATTAAATGGGATTACAGATATGCAAAAGCTAAGAGGCATCAACGATTAAGAAAATCCTTATGTTTTACGTACAAAGTCCTCACTTTGCATCGGTTTTGCCTGATTACGTTCATCACCAACTCCTAGTTAAATCTAAGGCTAGAAAATCAAACTGTTTTAACCCTCTATTGAAAACCTGTTGGATTTAACGAATTAACTTCCATTTGGCTATAATTTGCAGCATCCCTCCTTTCTCCGAGTGTAGTTCATTAAAAATTCGTATACAGCTGACAGATATATGTATACAGGACAAGCAAACAATTTAGAAAGCTTACAAAAGAACAAGAAGTAGGTAATGGGTTAAAAGTTGACCCAAAGGGTAAGTGATTTTACCTTATTTTCCTATTAGCCAAATGAAATTCCAAGCCACCCTGTTTATTAAGGGCGTTATGCAGAAAAAGAAGTCATAAAACAAGCAATGGTCTTCAAACAAAACAGAATCGATAGGCATAATTAAGTTCCATCAAGTGTGGTTTTAAAATATGCATTTCGGTTTTGCTTTAGACTCCCTTTAGATGAACACCTCCAATGCTGATACACAATATTAGGTTGCCCCAAGCAATCAGCAGTGAGTTAATAAAGGCTTTAACAGAACTCCACTTTAAAACAAATTGAAATATTTGTAAATGCAGGAAATAGTGAAAGAAAAAAAGAAAGAAGGATGTTTTCAGTGGAACCTAAGCAACTTGTTGGTTGTACTGAAGATAGGAAACTCAGTACACAGAGGTAGCTCAGTAAGGGTAGCTGCAGTGTTTTGACTGTTTAGCATCAACACGACCACACTCAGTCACTGTATGCCTGAATTTTTCCTACATATTCAAACAAACAACAACAAAACAACAACGATGAGAAGACTGTCACTCTTTCTGGGAATGTCGTTTTGCCATTCAAAACTGCAGAAAGAGACAGTGATTTCAATGGGAGATTACATCCTTCTGGATGTTTGGGTTTATAGGAATAGAATAAAAAGAAGACACTTTGAGTCTGGCCTCTGCTGCAAGCACAGACGAAGGAATTTCTGTGCTCCAGGAGCCAGTTTCTGAACAGCGTGTTTAAGAAACAGCCCAAGAACATGCATGTTACTCTCTTCAGTTACCGCCCAGGTTGGCCACTTGGTGAACACCACTGCCATCGAGAGATACAACAATCAAAACTGTGAGCTTGCTGCTTGATCCCTGCTTGACCTACTTCTTTCATTCCTTTTAAGGTTGAAATGTACTATTGCCAGCATGGCTTTTGCAGATCAGTACCCCTCAGAGCCCAGGGTAGATCCTCTTCTGAAATCTTAATCTCCCAGACAAGATGCAGTGCTGGCTAGGTGCTTAAAATACATGCCTGTGTTCCTTCCTCTTCAACTCTGCCTTTAGAAACAGTATTTTGAATGCGTTTTATATAGGGTTATTAAAAAAGTAACATTTTGTTTTTTAAAAAGTTGTGAGGGATTGTCAAATTAGCTATGATAGTGTTCCTGTAAGGATCCTACTAATTGGAAACAAAAAATAATTGTCAACTCTTGTCCTCACTAGCTACTGTTCATTATCAGTGCAGCAACTTAGAAAACAAAGCTTGGCTTACTACAATAAAGACTCTGCTTCAATATTAGCATCCTAAATTCTGTCACTGCGGATCTCTGTGCACTGCACCAGGGGAAGGAAAAAAAAAAAAGAAAAAAAAATTCTGTTCTTTAGGGGTAAATTAGAAAAAATCTTCTAGCTGCAAACACAAATACTTCACTCATAACCCAAGCACCAGATCAGTTCTTTGAAGAAGCTTATGAGGCATTTAAGATATACAATGGCACAATATCATACAATGGAATTGAAAGAATTTTCTTGGGAAACCATTAACTTTGAAGGAATGTCTAGACAACTGTGTCAACAAATGCAAATAATTCATGCTTCTCAGCTTCTATCCAATGGATGGCCCCATGCTGAGTATACACAAACTCAGAAGAAAAAGGCATGTCACAGCCGTATGACTAGGGAGTGTAACAGAATCACACAGAAATTCAAGTCAATCTTGAAAAAAAAAAACAACCCTCAGAAAGCTCTTATCCAGAGTAAGCCAGCAGAGGGATAGGCTACTGGTCATTTTGGCTAGTTTAAAACAGAAGCTTACAGCTGGTGCACCCTGGCTGCAAAGCAGGGGGAATGGAAGAAACACAGCTGTTATTCATGACCTCTTCATTTCACTCTCTTAGAAAAATAAAAACTAAAGGACTTCAAAATAGTGTACAGACCTTTTGCAGTAGCCAACAAAGCGGCTTCTGGAAACAATGTTTTTGCCAAAAATGCATCTGTAAGGCACTTAATGGGTATCTTTTATATATATATATATATATATATATACGTATATATAAAAATAAAATATGCACTGAAGTAACGTTCACAAAAACCCAGTTGTCTCAATCAGCTGTGTGTACAGTATAGTACATATATACATTCACTGTGCCACAGTCTCCGTCATTACACCTTCACGGGTACCTTGGGCTGCCTGGTTAACTTCAGTGCCTGTGAACAGAAAAAATAAAGCAGTCACTTCCTTACATTCTTAACAGAAGACTGACAGCATGAGACAAGCTTCTTATTAAGGGGTGACAAAATGCTCCGGGTACTTCGGGGACGTTGAGTGAGGTATCAGCATGCAGCTGACAGGCCAGTGTAGCTTCTGTGATATCTTTGCATCTCTGGAAGCCCATCACAACAGAAAGCCTTAAGGAAGGAACTATAAGAGAGAAAGCTAGACTGCAGGCGAAGGAAGCTGGAACAGGTCTCAGGTGTCTTTTAGAAAGCAACTGTTGGGGTCCACTGAAGAAACCACCTGTGGCACACGCTAAAAAAGCTTCTGAGTTACTCAGGGAGAGACAGTGAAGAAAACTTGTGTGAATGCCTTAGTATTCTCGGGCCTTCTTCCACGTGGCTCAAAGCATGCTCTAATGCAGTTGCTGATGCAGCGATGGATGTCACGCACGTTGGACGTTACCCTCCTTTATGAGGAAAGGTAACAATAAGCCACACCCACCTATCCAGGGATGCCCTTATCCCAAGCCATGCCTGACATTTTTGTTGACAACGGCTGTAGCTTTCGTCTGCTTTTACCAAACGTTTTCACAAGGAGAGAAAATCCGCGGAGAGTTAAAGTGATAGAAGGGTCAGCCAGTTATGGCAGCTAAACTACACAGTGTGAGGTTCTACTTGAATGACAGGTGGTCATCCTGCCACTTGAGGCAGGACGCAGCCTCACTAACTTCAAAGGTAGTTGTGACAGGCTAAGAAGACATGAGGTTTTCAGCTGCTCCTGTACACACACGTGGGCACTGTGAAGGATAATGCCTTCTTTCGGCATGCTGCACAACAAAAGAAAAGCTCAGTGATTTCTTGTGGCCAGAGCAAGAAGGAAGTTCATGACATTTGGAACTGGTGTTTATCCACATTCTCCTGGGCTAAGTGTCCTGACAGGCCAGCATTTGCTTGATGGGTGAGAGACTCATTTCTGGAAAGCTGGCTAAACTAGCAGCATTCAGACTGAGAGATTAGTGTGATGGGTCTTCTTAGTGTACATATTAACCTTTAATATCTTACACGTAAAGCTTGCCTGCACTGCTTGAAAAACATTCTAGCACAAATGTAAACCCTTAAAAAAAATAATCCAATCCTTTAAAAATAAATAGGCTTCATTCCCCTCAGAAATGCCAGCTTTTGGAACCACCAGCATTTAACTATTGTTAAACCCAGCCATTTGAGATCAGTCTTTTGGGTATTAGTCGTCAAGAGATTTGGGAGAGAGATTTCAGTTCACATTTTGTTCAGGGAAACAATTTTTTAACTTTGCAGCTTGGCAGATTCTGCTGCCATATTTACAAACGAGAAATACCTCAGTGTAGATGAACCTCTAAATATTTAAATTCAATTTCATACAACCAGATCACATGTACTATCATAATTAAGTAGGAATGTCACTGCAGTTGAGTACTGTGACTGGATAACCACCTCCCCCTGCAAGAGAGATGCCAAAATGAAGCCAAGGTGTTGATAGAAAATAAACATCAAGGGTGATGATGACATGTTTGTTTTCAAAGCGGAAGACCATTATCCAGTCACAACATTCACTTCTATTCTACTTATTGCAACCGCACCATACCAAACCTCATTGATTTTTCTTATGAGGGTAATTAAAATAACATTTGTGAATAATAGAGAAGGCCAACTGAAGAAACTGCTGCAACAGAACAATTCCCCAAAGTGGTTCTATGGTAGCATTACAGTCTGATTAGCACAGAAGGTTTATTTGAAGCTTAATGAATAAGAAACTAGTGCTGGTGAACTGTAAGTCTCGGCAGGACTGGTTGACTTTCCTGATGCCCTGTTTAAAGGCTGCGTTAACTTGCAGCAACTGACAGCAGCCCCTAAGAGCCCTTACCACCCCTGAGGAACAGGGAGGTCTGGATGAACTCCAGACAACTGGTGGTCTTGGCAGCAGGGAGCAGTTAGACAACGACGAGAAACCTGCATTGCAGGGATTGTTTTGTCACTGGTAGCGACTTGGAGTAGCACATTATTTTCTTTATACAGTTTCTGATAACTAGGAACAAGTATCGTTGCTTCAGACAGTCGGTATTTCTGAAATTATGATTTGCAAAATTCCACTTTCGGCTGCTAAGATAAAAACAGCTTAATGAGACCTGATTTCTGGACTCACTGCTGGAAAACTGGGGGCTTTCCTCTTTTTTATAATTCAGATAATCATACGTGAAGCAACACAAAGTGTCTGTGTTAGGAATTAGTATTCAAATTAGCAAGGCAATTTTGCTGAAGTAGTAAACTGGAGTCTGTTGAGTTTTGCTGAAGACTGGAAACATGGAAGATACAAAAACAATAATTCTTCACTGACAGGTGAAGAACGAGGAACACTGGTGGAGCTGAGCCTTCTCCAGTATGACTCAGCCTTCACCTAACACGGTCATCTAAAAGCACTCAGTTGTCACAGCTTCTTGATCCTTCTCATCCCAAAACATTAAGATGGTATTATAATCAGTGGCAAAGAACAGCCAGCTGTGAGGTGGTTATGACTGTTCTGAGAACTCGACTGAAACCACTGCAATTATTTCATGTAAGTCACAGAATGGCTCTCCTATGTGAATAGCTGCAATCAGCACTGAAATAAGTGCAACTTGAATCCGTGATGCCAATGCAGAAATCTCTAGGTTAATCTATAACCCTGCAAGCTATTCCAGGCCATATTTTCAACATGAAATGGGAGGCACTGAACTTCTGCAGACTTCTGGCTACCGCGAAGGGTGACCTAAATAAAAACCATACAAACCAACAACAGAACTAGCTGCCCCCCTCTCCAAAAAGAACAAAACTAAACACCAATACAAAATGTTTTTGTCTTGTTCCAGTACAATTCCTAAAGGGCCCCCATGTCAGCTCATTCCTGCAGCTCTCCTGCCACTGAAGTTCACATTTTTCACATCTTCACGAGAGATCCCATCACGTCTCCACAAGAGAGATGCAAAGCAGTGATTACCATCTAAAGATGATGAAATTTTTAATAGATAACATCTGAATTCATAACATGAATGCTTGCTGCAGTGAAATGCACAAGCTGCAGAGGTCTAACTTCTGCATTTGAACTTTTAGGAACGTAAGGGGCACGAAGTTCAACCTTTTTAACATGACACTACCATGAGTGTCTAAGAAACAGAAAAATCCCTACTGTGGGATCCAAAAGAAGGAACCCGAGGAGTTTAAGACTTGTGCTTGGGTATGTCTCGTCTCAGGGCAAACTTCCCATTACAAATAAAAAAAGCAATTCTTACCTTTTGCCTAGAAACCATCCAAGATTTTATTGTTGGTACCAAAAGACTTCCAAGAAGAATCTGAGCGGGATGATAGATGAGTAAGGGGACAGAAATTAAGGACAGGTGCTCATAACCTGCAAAGACTATCTTCAGCATCGGAATCCCTGCAAGCAGAAAAAAAGGAGATGGACTCTTAAAGATTTGAGTCAAAGAGAAAAGCAAAGCATCTTATGTTGCACTGAATTTTTTTATAAAATGCAACCAAAACAGGAAGAAAACAAACAAACAAACAAACAAACAAACAAAAGTTTTACATAAAAAATAAAAAAACCCCACAACCACGCAAACAAACCTGGAAGAAAATGAACAATAACAACAGAACACACATGGGTAAGTTCTGTGCCAGAAAGGAAAAAGTAGGGGGAACACCACAAAATATTTTCTTTAATGATGCAGACAGCTACAAACTCCTGATGACATAGGATATATTTTTTGCTAAAGCATGAACTTCCCATTGCCAAGTGTTGCTCTGCACTGTTTACTCACTCCTTCCCCTTGTTATGCTGTTTTTTGTTTTCCTGACTGTCCTCCAACCAGAGGATATCCCAACTCCTGCTTCTTCAGTCCGCTCACTACCAGAGGAGGGTTTCTTGGCATTCTCCTTGTCATTAAGCACTCAAATTATACACTTTCCAGCTTAGACTGATTCACGCAGAGCGGACAGTCAAGTACTGCGCAGGTGAGCACCCACGTGTCAGGGCACAAAACTCTGCTCTACCTGTATGCCTCAGAAAAGAGAGCATGAGAGAGAAACGATTTTGTGTGCAATGCGCAGCAGTCGTAACTGTGATGAATTAGGAAGCAGGTGGAGTACAGAAGTTGTTAGTTGCTGGGAGAGGTGAGTTTTAAGAGCTAGACATTTTCCCAAAGAGCGTGGATTTGTACTCAAGAGTGCTAATTCTATTAGACATCTCCATATGTAATCTTCCCACTCGATGAAGTAATATGTAAGATTAAATTTGATTTAGTTTTGCGGTAATGAAACTGATTATGCTGACTTTGAACATGCTATTATTGAAAATGATCTGTTGAAATCTTGCAACTTTGTGACCATGCTCCAGAAAGCATGGGTGCAGGCAGTACTTGCAACCACCTCATCTCATTTGACCAGACATTCGGATAAATGCAGACAAGATTTGCTGCTACTCCTTGGGAACCCCCTGAGAAAATACCTTACTTTCTCCCTTGTTTAAAATGTCACTGTAGGAATCTTCCACCAGCATCAAGTTTGCAGCAAACAAGACCAGGCAAGAGTTTTCACAGAGCACACCTGTGAGTCTTCCTTAGCAGTGACAATAAGCTGAGCACCACGGCACGTGCCCCTCCATTCCCCCATTAGTAAATGGCATTGATCAACCATGGTTGCCATATTTACATAAATCCCTACCCGTATCTCGGATAAATTCTTGTTCTCAACACCATTCCAGACTTCTCTTAATAAATGAAGCCCCCTTCCAGATATTAAAGCCCACCAGTGGCCCACTGCTGTTGACACGTATCTAGGTCTGCTGAAACCTGCACACTGTTTCCACAGCACAATTTCTTGTCATTATTTTAACTAGTTTCATCACATTAAACTATTAACAATCTCTACTAGTAGATTTTTCCTAGGGGGGTTATTTTCGGTGAAAAACTAAACCAAATAAAGGCTTGTATGCTTAATTTGATATTAATAAATAATTACCCTTAAAACAGTACCGTGGACCTACCACCAATGCAACAGAACTGCTTACTGCTAACACCAGTTTCTAGAGCTTGAGGTTAGACGGCATTTGGACAGAAACTAAATGGGCATTTGCATCGTATCACGGAGCGTACTTTGCTTTAAATACCCATCATAGTGTTTTTGTAAACAGATAATGATTTTAGTACCTGTTTCCAAGTCTCAACAACACCCTCGTGGGTCTTTTTCTCTTCCCCAACCACAGAAAAAATAAACTATAATGCTATATTTATGTTCATATGACAGCACCTGGTGTTTTGGTAGCGCAGTTTCATCCACAGATCTCAAAACACTTTAGTAAGCTCAACAGGACTCCTGTAGACAATCAGAGAACCCCAAGATGACTAACCTGGGATGGCACAAAACTAACGGTGGAGATAAGAACAGAATGTGTCCAAAGCGACTGAGATGTTCTTTAAATTACTGCACAATTTCTGAACAGAAAATAGGAGAAATTCTAGTCCAAAAGGTAAATTCTCTGGAGGAAAGCTATTTCAGTGAAGTGGGAAAAGGAAATCGAAGCAGTCAAATATAGATGCAAGATACTGTAGTTACTGCGACAATGTAATTAGATCACAGGGTGGGAAGAGATTCCTAATTCACAGCTCATTTAAATACATGTCAAAACAATGGGTTCATACAAGCCACTAATGTGCAATTAAAGTTGCTGCTATTTACTAGAAAAATACTAACACGTGAAAAGAAAGCAATCAGTACAGCAGGTACACGCTTGCTGAAAGAAAAAACCCTGTTGCCTTTTCTCGAGCTTTCTGATTTTTCCAATTCCAACAGTGCCTCTGTGCAACTCTCACAGAAAATAGTTCATGACAAAGATCCACAGACAGTCACAAAACCTCATGTCAGGAACAGTACCACAAAGCTAAACAAAACGGCATGGGATTTTATTTGTTTTTACAAACGTTCTCTAAACTTTCTTATCCCACTGCACAGGGGCCCCAAGCACTAGTATGATGGTTCATGTTTGCCAAGTGCATAAAACTGACACAAGCTCCTACTTAGGAAAATTTTAAGAGCTATTAAGAACTTTTAAGAGCACTTCAGAACAGAAGAAATTGGATGCAGGTGTTTGTTTGTTTGTTTGATAACCATGTGCCCCCCAAAACAACAGCAGCAACAAAACAGAAAACAAACCTCAGCCAAAGGGAGAAAAGTGAGACGGCAATAACTGGCCTGACGCTGTATGTTAAATCTTTGCACAGAATGTATTTTCAAAATGAGATTATGAACTAGCATTAAGAGAAGCTGTAACAGAAACGCTAGTGACATGCTGCTATAACAAAACTAATAAAGTAAGATGAGTTTAAATCTTGCAGATGGATAGCAAGGAATAAAGGTGCTAAGCAAAATAAAACTCATCTTTATTTTGGGTTGTCCACTCTTCTTTCCCTCATCATTTACAGCATATTGTTCCCAGTGTTAATGGAGTATTATGGCTATGCTCAGAATAAAGCAAGAAAAATTTTGCACAGGACCAAATCCCTTATAGCAGCCAAGCCTCCTACACAGTCTAACTCTCTTCAGTTTCCTCAAAGCACACGGCAGCTGGACCCTGCGAGCCCCTGGCATTACTGGGGCATTTATTTACAGAATGCAGTGCTAAGGCTGTATTCCTTGCTACAGGAAGGAAGGGTACAAACTCTTTAGAGGCAAGGTCTGTTGTGACAGGACAAGGGGCAATGGTCTGAAACCAAAAAAGGGAAAATTTAGACTGGACATCAAAATTATCATCATTATTATTATTATTTACAGTAAGGGTGGTGAAGCACTGGAACAGCTTTCACAACAAGGTGTTGGAAGCCCTGTTTATGGGGACATTCAAGGTGAGGCTGCATGGGTCTCTAAGCAACCTGGTCCAGCTGCAGATGCCCCTGTTCACTACACTGGAGTTGGACTAGTTGTCCCTTAATGGTCTGATTCAACTCGAAAGAGTTTATGATTCATCCTGACTGACACTGAAGGAGGAACACAGGAATTAACAAACAGATCTCATACAAACTGAGAAGTTTAAAAATTGCTGTCATGGTCTGAAGGTTCATGTCACCGCCATCAACTCACATGGCTGCAGTTTATGATGTTTCAGGTCTCAAGCAGCTAGGTTTAGTTCTTCTGCCAAAGACCCTCAGTCACTACATACAATGTGAGGAAACTGTGAAAATGTGGTACCCAGCTGAGTGAGAAGACAGTACTTCACCTGACCAGGAGCACAAAGAGGAGCAGGAGAAGGGAGAAAGCACTGAGATCATTCCGTAGATATCCCTTACAAGCAAGATAACAAATACCTTTAGCATTTTATTCTGAATTTGCCTCTTCTCCTTTGTTTAGTTTTGTTCTCCTGTCACTCACTACTGTTCACCCTTCTTCCCCCTCGCTCGTGGGTTCCAGAACTCCAAAGATATATTTTTTCCATGTTTCTGTTCATTTTTTTCCTTCCTTATTTTCACTCCTCCACTTCCGTGCTTCACTCTTTTGTTCTCTTCCCAGTACCTTCAGTGTTGCTCTCGCAGCAGCATAAAATGTGGGCACATCCACTAAAATCAGTAAACTGCCAAGAGGGGCAACTAAGAAAAGGGAGTTCGCCTGTGATACGGAGTGCTGCTCACTTTTCTTCCTCTTTGCATCCTCATCCAGCCATTTCATGCAAGAACTTTGAGTGAACCTGAAGAGCTGCTAGCAAAGAGCTGTTGATCTTTCATCTACAACTTTCCAGAGCAGCAAGGAGGAGTGAGGAGACTACTTCCATGCTCTGGTATGGGAAAACCCTGGTTGCTCTCCATTGCTCTAGGGTATTCCAGTCTTGATCCAAGGCTGTGGCTTTTCGGCCCCAGCTGAAGGCCCCTATTTCTCCAGTAGCCCACGTGGCTGAAAGCTATCTAGCCTTCCTCCAGCTTTGTACCCAATATAGCCTCCCTCACGCTCCCCTTCCCCCTTTGCTACTTTCCAAGTTGGTCATCACCTTCATGAAAGATCCATGAAAATGGTTTGCCACATCTCTGCGTTAACTGCAAAATAATAATAATAAAAATCCTAGAACATCTGAAAATATTTTTAAGAGAATTTAAATATAGGACTCTTTTCATCTAGCTATCACGGCAGTAATATAAATGAAGCAAATTAATTTTAATGCTCCAAGGTACTGATTCTGTGTCACTGTCACTGATGGGATCCAGCCAGACTTTATGAGATGGCATTTGACTTTATGGAAGTGAGCACTATGCACGCATTTACAATTTTACAGGGACTTTAAGCTGTCATGCTGAAAAATGTTTATAAAACATTAATCAAAAAATGCCTCTTTAATACAATGCATTGTCTGAAAGATGTTAGGAGGCACATATTGTAAATGGATTCTTTTTCTGACTAAAGTAATTTCTACCAAAAGCCTTTCCCCACTGCTATACAAGTACACAGTGTGGAAAGATAAAGAGCACTTTCTCAGCACATTACTACCTGATTCAAACACTTGGGAAATCACTAATGTACAGCATGCCATATTTCCATGTCACACATGACACATTCGTCTAAAATTACCCAACAGACTTTGACATTGCAGCATATTCCATAGCAGAGCTTTCAACTGACATCTGCCAAGTAAGAACTTCAAGTAAGAGCTTTCTTCTTCTAACAAGCAAGTAAGAGTTTTCTTTTATCCTATACCCATGATGGAAGTGATAAAACAATAAGTACTGGAAATCAGAGGGTTTTTTTTCTACTTTAATATGTTTATTTTATGCTCGCTGAATGTGTAAGCTCCCCTCAAAGCAGTGTTCCATCATTTGTTGTTTTCTATCACACTGCAATGGCTTCAGAGAACTTAATAGAACATTTTTATTACCACCAAAACATAGGCCATTATCTCTCACACCCAGAGCAGAATCATTTCTAGACGCTCTACTTACATACTTTACTGTATAGATTTTTCCCCTTAAACGTCCTCAAAACAAACAATTTATCCTGAAACTTTATTGCTTACATTACCGAAACGCATTTCAAATCGCAAAACGCTCCAGCATTTCTTCTCAGGAAAAGAAGTTTGGTACAAAACAAAGAGGGCACTGCTAAGGCTACGGAAGGAATCAGAGCATCAAACACAACTGTTAGAGAGAGGCAGTGCAAGCATTCAGACGAAAATCCTTCATCTGTGGATTTACAGTTCTCTTTTCTACTCATCTATACAGTTCAGAATTTTCAACTGCCACAATGTTCAACTGCAATACACAAAAAAGCAGTTGTATGATAGCAGCTTTTCTGAAACTCTGCGCTCTGATGTCTTTCTGAAGAACCTTTTCAGGGGTTGATACGAAAGGAACAACACCAGGCCAAATAACTATTGTCCTTGTTGAGATTCTGCTTTCACATACTGATATCACAAGAGGAGAAGACGCTTTTGAAAAAATAACTAGTTAAGGATTATATTAACTTAACCACGTTTTCTCCAGAATACGCACTGAACTCAAGTTAAATGCTCTTCCCCCAAGACAAGTTCCTTTCAGGTACAGAAAGAGCTGCATGACATCTGAATAACCATATAAATACTTGCACGCTGCCAAGTATAGCCAGTTTAGCTGAAGAAAGCACCTTCCAGCATAACAAGAAATCACATTAAGTTGGAGGGAGAATAGATCAGTGGAAGCTCAGTCTAAAACAATCAGCCGAGCTCTTCCGCAAGTGAAGACTTACTCAGAGTAGAGTCTGGTCACTGTTTTTCAGCCCAACTCCACCTGCAACTCTAGGACTGCTTTTTTGCTCTTAGCGCTCACCAGGAGGTCGTAGATCTTAGAGTCATTTTGTACTCTGCAGAGGGCTCAAGATTGAGAGAAACTATACATGACTTCGACTACACTCTTGTTCAGAAGGAAATAACTATATCAAGCTGAGACTTCAATCCACTATGGTTAGACAGCCCTGCGCTATGGTTTGTGGTGCTTCTGGTTCAATTACACTTCGATGACCAAACCTGCTGCTATCGTGGAAACCTAACTTCTACTGGCAGGGCTAAAGGAGATCATCCATCAGCGCAACCACAACTGCCAGCAGATGACATGACACTCAGTGTCTGACTGGAAAGAACCGGCAAATGAAGTAGCATTTGAGACTATATTCCCCCTTGCCTTTCTACCCACAACTACATACACAACAAAGAGACTTGTGCTTAAAATATTATCAGGGAGAAAGAAAAAAATGTTTATTTTATCTGTGCATTTTCATATGTCAGCTGAGGAAGCTGTGTAATGAGAAGCAAAAAAATTAAAAAATAGAAATAAACAAAACAACACAACACCCAGACTCACAGAGGGATAAAAACAAACATCTGACTAGGAGTTTTTACATCATCTGACTTAGGAGAGACTGAGAGATTAACGGAGCCTGGAACGGCTGCAAAGGAAAACTGCAATATGAAATGACCCAGTTCAGTTGAAGGTCTGCACAGACCCTCAACTTCAAACATTTTCACCTTCATCATCGTCCTGGAGAAAGAACCATATTACCAGAATATTCAACAGGCCTTCACATTACACTAGATGATTTACCTCTTCTGGAGGACTTGAATTATTGGGAAGGCTCTGTACTGAATCAGGGTGCTGTACCCACACGATATAATCCATGCAGTTAGATTTGGATGCAGGAATTTCACTGACAGCCACACTATGTTGTAAGAGACCGGGCTGGTCTATTACTCAGGTAAAGAAGAAGAAAAAATACGGAATAAGATCATTCTTTTGTTGTAACGAACAAAGACTACGAAAAAAAAGTAAGAAAAATCTGGCATGCTTTGAATGCTCTTAAAAAATAATTATTCTTCAGTTAAGGGGATCACTGTATATACCATAAATCAGCAATTTAAGTTAAATATAAGTACAGTTACTAGGGAACAGCGCATCTGGATTCTATCAAACTTAAGTAAATAAATGTGAAGGATAGAAGAGAAAGAAAGCACAGTTTGTCTATTTCGGGGGTTTCAACACATGTTCAGATTGGAAGTGATGTTTAATGAACAACATGGGTAATCTTACCAGCTGCTAACAATGAAACATTTAACACCAACAACAGAAGAATAGATCCTCAGACTCCAAACACCTCCACCCACCTGACAACACAGTAGTAATCATTAGTTAACAGGGAACATGAGAAGGAATTGAACCATCACAAGTCATATTTTAGATGCGTCTTATCCTTAACTTGGAACCACAGTGCAGGCACTTCAACGTGGTAAGCTGATCCTAGCTCTTTAGTGCTTTTTATTACTTCAATTTCAAATCACTCTTCATATATAAACATACACACAAGGCACAGGGTAAAATCTTCCTTGTATTCACTTTAAAAATCTAAGGTACGAAGATTAAATAAACAGGGTTTAAGCAGCTCCTTCCTTTCTCAACAATTCTTGTAACCAATAGTTTTTGAAGGCTTAATGTGTTAGAGCCGCTAATGAAACAACTTCTGGACAGAGAGTTTGACAGTTGAAGCTAACGTCCCTCTGAGCACAGAAGTTTTGATTACACAGATCTTGTTTACCTTTAAAAATAACCAAACAACTATTATAGCCACTGTTATCGTCCCACACAGATCTGTAAAATATTCCTGATTAACTGTTATCAGAAAGTTTAGCCCTTCAAGTGAGTGGTGTTTTACAGTCACTGCTATTATTTTTGTGAACACAGGAAGGAAAGGGGTTGGAAGGGACCTCTAGAGCTCATCAAGTCCACCCCTCTGCCAAAGCAGCTCCCTACACCAGGTTGCACAGGTAGGCGTCCAGGCGGGTCTTGAACGTCTCCAGAGAAGGAGACTCCACCACCTCTCTGTGCAACCTGTGCCAGCGCTCCGTCACTGCACTGTGAAGAAAATTCTAAGTTTTGCTGCCGTTGTGATTACTTTTTCACATCTTTGCACCCACTCTTTCTGCGGTGTCTTGAGTCAACAGCTCAGTCTGGCTGCCAGCTGCACTGAGAGCAGTAAAAGTAGATGGAAGTCTCTCAGGGAGACTCAGCATCATCTTCAATACTTGTGACACTTGTAGCCTTTGCCAGCTTGAGGTAAGGAAAAATAAATAAATAAAAAATCTTGAGTCATGTCCAAGCATGAATCTTCCCCAGGGTAAGCTGTCAGCTGTCTGCTGAGTGTAACGTAGTTTTTAAAAGTAGAAAAATTAACTTTAACTGGTTTTGGTGGGGAGGGAGGGTTGAGAGGGCTCTAGTGTCATTATCATTTTACAGATGGTTGTGTTTATTTTTTTTTATTATTATTATAAAGAGGTATGAGCTTGCTGTCATTAAAAGCCCGCAATCTGGTTTTCAGTGTCGCATCCAATTATGTGTACATCTGGGAAGACACACAACCAAATAAATAATTGGAGAGGTGCAACTCTGAAATGACAATTGTTATTCATCGATCTTTTTCTGTAAGTCGAGATTGAGGGATGTAAACTTCAAGTGAATGAGATCTCCTGGGTGAGATTCTTCAGTTCAAACACAGTAAACAACTGTTGTCCTCTGATGCACATTTTAGTACTGCTGGAGGCAAACTTTCTAAATATTAATAAAAAAACCTACTACTGGCAGAGAACACAGATGAAAAGGAAGCCTGGGAGCCGGTGCAGAATTTCCAGCCACATTCGAAGTCTAATCAAAGAAACATACATTTCGGGTCATAACAGAAAGGAGATTCCCTAATTTTCTCCAGTATTTCTCCTTCTAAAATCACAGAGAGGTAAAAATTGAGCAAAGTGCAATATATTAAACATGCTATATTGCGAGTCTGATTAAAAAAAAAAGCAACAGAGAATCAGCTACTGTGTTCAAAGGCCACTACAATTCACTGGACTAAACCATTACTGAATTTCACGTTGCCCTGCTAGGGCATTTTCTTTCTGAAAGCATAGCTTTGGGATGCCCTGCTATGAAGGAGACAAGCAATGCATACTTGCCCAACCATATATATACAAGGGAACATAAAAGAGATGCCCTGATGCAGACCACAGCTACTCAGAACCGTCAGTCTGACTTCTCACGGAGACACCCTTCAAGAGAGCGGTGGGCTTTCTATTACAGAAATGTTTACACATGCAAAATGGCATTCTGCTGTGGGTGGATTAGGCAAAGAGTGCTAATAGAAAACATTTACACTGTTTTGATAAACGTAAATGTCAGGCTTGAACCTAAACTTGGTTTTGCTTCTATTCTGATCCGGCAGCCATACCAGAAATAACAGCATTTTGCTGAGTTCATTAGGGGTCTGCCGAGACAACGGCGATTTAAATGATTTATGCGTGACAATATCGCTAAGTAAGATCCAAACACTGCTTCTATAAAACCAATGAGCTAGCAAAGGCAATCCATCTGCCCTCAAGTCAGGCTACAATAAAGATGACAACATGAGAGAAGTCAGGTGGATCAAGGTGCTTCTTTTTTCCCCTTTACAATCTCATGTAATACAAATCTCTCGCTTCTTATTTTCCAGAGAAAGAGTATAAAAACAGAGAAGGGAGATCCCAGAGAAGACAATGACAATGACCTTGTTTTTGACAGGCTGCTAGCAACTGCTAGGTGAAGACTGAAGAGGTGAGAAAAACTTTCCAGTTTGACCCAAAGAGTTGCGGTATCAAAACGTGTGGAAGGTTCTAGCAGCTGCCAAATCCCCCGAGATCTCAGGAACGGGCCTGGGATCAACAGGGCCCTCCTGTTTCTAACTCTTCAACCAAAGTGAGGGGTACGTATCCACCCCAACACGGTCTCCACAAGAGGCAATGCACACGCTTTTATCGCCTCGCTTCTCTATTACAGAAGGCCTGTAGCCTTTGTTGAATTTCATGCTGTTAGTAAATGCCAGGTGCTGCTTATGGACAATTGAATCGTTCGTAAATCGACTTGTGCACTGCACAGTGCCATCAGGAGTTGTTCAAGGATAGTCTGTCAGTTCTGCGCTCATGGAGAAAGAAGCTGAGTATTTTGAAAACAAATCTGAAAAAAATTAAAACAATACAAAGGAAAGTCAGGGCTTTACCTTTCATTTTCAAAATTACTTCTATTCTCTCCTGCAAATATTTCATACTCTAGACTGCATTACTTTAAGTATTCCACGATGAAAGCACTGCTACACTGTAAAATACAAACGAGGGAAAAATGCTCTACGCACCACAAACAATACCCTAATTTCATTGTAAGTGCTACCGAAAAACACAAAACAAAACCAACCTGCTGTTCACTGTACCTACCATACCAACATTTACACCTGTGGTTGCCCAAAAATGTACCAGCACTGTATTTTATGCTCATAAAATAATTACACAGTAAATAAATGTGTTAAAGTAAAAAAATATCTGTTGCCCATCTTAAATCTTAATTTTGGAGTTGAAACTTCTGTCCAGCACTTAACTGTGCAAAAAATAGCGTTCTGTACTCAGTTGCAAGTTTTGAGCAAGTCCAAGGAACAACTGCAGTATTTTTTAGATGAGCCTCGCTGATAGCTTTTTCACTTCCTTGAGGCCTCTCCTCTTCTTACTGAATGAACTCCAGGGAATGGCATTATGTCGGGCTTTCCAGATGGATTATGTGAAGCCATAGCTCAATGTCATTTTCAATAGCAAGGCTCATAATTAAAGGTCAAATAGTCACTTCATCTGCAATCAATCAATAGAAGAAGTACTAATACTAAGTACTAATCAATCAATGGCAAATGCACTAATAAAAGCCATGCATCAAACGTCTGCGTATGTGTGTGCTCACATGTACTGTGCATATATGTGAGTAGGGAGAAGGACAGAAAGAGAACAAAGTGCAGGTGAACGTGCCAGAGGGCACTGTTAGTATTCTGTTTATCTTCACTACTTCTAAGTTTATATCTTGTTTCACTCATTTCATATAATATCTTTTTTCTCTGCAGATGATTCACTATTAAAAAAAAAAAAGCAACAAAACAATGACTACCAAAGCACCCACCTCTATTCAGAAGCATCAGCTCGTGCTCCTAACTAAGAAACACAAAGGCACCAACCCTGTGTAATTTGTCCTTACACAAACATGCCGTGCACTCTGATCCTTGAGACAAAAAGTGTGTCAACTCATCTGTCTACAAACTAAAACCCAGCATATGGGAACAGCACTCATCTCTGTGCAAAGCGAGCACTTATTCACAGATTCAACAGTGGAAGTGGCAGTTGGTCTCATGAGCACGCACTGCATGGGAATTAGTTGGTTTCATAATATGGTGTGGGAGAAAGTGACTTATAAAAGTCTTCTCGTGCCTTTCCTATTACCACTTCTAAAGCTTTAAAGCTGTCAGCTCTTCTCCCACTTTTGCTGGTACGACTGGAAACTCCCCAGGGAAGGGACCAGACATACCTATCTGGAACTTCACTTGCCAAGCTGAGAGAAACCACTTTCAACGTGAAAGAACAAGTGTTGGGGGGTCATTTATACACTACCACTGGAATCTTGAAGACAAACAAGGCAGAGCTCCACAACGGATGTGAAACCAGACCCTGGGATGTAGTTGTACTTTCAGGCACTGTAATGAAAAGGCAAGGGAAAACCTCTTCCTGCTACAGGAGAACAGAAGGTTTCTCATTGAATGGTCTGTACTAAGCACCTCTGGACACAGAGAAACATGACAGACCAACACAAGAACGAGTAGCAAAACAGCTACGTCTGTTCTCGTTTCTGCTAAGATCAAGGCAAACAAGACTGCCCTGCAGATACGGAAACTGCTGATCCTTAAGAACAAATTATATCTTCTCTTCTGCTATCCCCAGTGAAGGAAAAAATGCTAGTTGCTCTGGTTAACAATTCTAATACACAGCACCAGTGCAGGAGCATACCTCAACTTACTACGGCTTTACAAAACCCGATCCTTTTCATTCACAAAGAAATGTGTATTTAAGCAGCAACTGTCTTACCTGGACCTCGTATTAGTAACAGACAAAGCAGAATACCAACGGTCTCAAAGCCAGTCAGCTTGAAACTGCTGCACAATATTCAGGTCCATGTCACGTGAACACTGTGTAACAGTACACAGGAGAGTGAGTGTCGGGGCCTTTGGCCTCACCAGAGATGGGCTCCCAGAGACTGCCAGGGCTCATGCTCGGTTCAGGATAGGCTCCTGCTGCCTTGTATCAGAAGAAGCTGAGCCCCAGCAGCACAAGACAATAAGGAAAGCACGTCCCAGCTGCCCAGAGATGTTAGCGCATGCCCTGAGCTGTAAGGAATGAGCTGTAAGGAAAGGCAGTGCCAAAGCATAACAATGGATGACATCTTGGGACTGGTCTTCTATAGGAAGCAAAGCCACCTTCAGCGAGATACCAACTCTTGGAGGATGAAGGTAAACTGTTCCATCCCGAAGCTGAGAAATGGAAGTCTGTAACCATGAACCTATTGCCTTTTGCACACTCGTGCATAAGAAACATCCGTATGGGTGTAAAAATACGTATGATCAGGGAAATGCTGTCCGAGTCTTTGAAGTCAAGTTGGTCGAAGTATTTTTTTAGTGGTGCGCTCAGCCAAAGAAAACTGCAAAAAATAAAGTATACTGGACTCATTCAGCTGTGCTAATCAGAGCAGTAGCCCACAATTTGGAAAACAGGAGCCAGAAAGTCAAGTAAGTTTGAAACCTGGAAGCAGTCACTTGTCAGCAACAACAAAACAAACAAACAATCCATAAAAGAAGGTACTAGCAGAAGACAAGCACACTGACTCAGCTGCTGATTTAGGCTGCAGGCCGGGATGGGCTACAGAGTGAATGAAAAGGATCAAAAGTCCCTCGTGGCTTTTTTCTAGGTGAAGGCAAGCCCCTTTAGCACTTAAATGCTAAAAAAATGATTTGAGATTGTTTTCTTAGTGCCATGGCAAGCTGCAGCAGTACTGACAGAACGTACATAAAGCTGATTACACCAGGAAGAAAAGGAGGGAATTTCACCTTTGTGCTGTCTAACACAATCAACTCCTCGTGTAGCATCACTGTTGTGTCCTGAATTGCTATGCATCTCCATACAACAGCAAGTACAGCAGGGCATTATGACTTAGGCTTGGGGTTGCTTTCTCTAAATACAGTTGTAACTGTTCTCCCGACTACAGTCTCATTTGCTAGTTGAAGCTTCAGTTTCACGGGACATTTGGCTGGACAGAACCATGAATGCCATTTAATTTATTTCCTGCTTTAAGCCAGGATCTGCTCCAATTTATCTAATTCCTGACTGAAGCTTGCCTACAATGATAAGGGATTCCAAGACATCAGTAGGCAATATATCCCACGGCCAAAGAGTTTTTACATTAGAGTGGTTTCCCTGTTAGCTAGAATCTTCTTCATTGGAATAAAGCTTTTTCCCTTTCAAAGCTCACTGTGAAAGAGGCACTTTTTCTTACCTTGGGTCGAGCGTTAACGCATTTCAAGACCACTACTGTATTTCTGTTGTCACCTCTGAAACATTTTGGTTATTTCAATCTTCCTGAAGGGTCACGCCTACGAGAACTCGGACCATTTACGGTATTCTCCCCTGATCCCTTTTCAGTTGGTTCACATCATTTTTGAATTCTGGAACCCCACAGACCATGCCACAGTGTCAAAAGCCATAATATTCTCAACCTTCACAACTTTTGCTACCTCTCTGCAAACCATAGGACCATATGTGAAAGGAAATTCATTTAGTCTGACACAGTATGTACTTGATAAACCTATGGGATCGTGACTCATTTTCTATTTCCCTTCTACACTGTTGGAATTATTTAAACATTTCAGTAATTTTCTATGAAGTTGAACTCACTGATCTGTACGTCCTCGGCCCCTCCCCATTTCCATTTTGCAAGGAGGTATTATGTTTGCCTTTCTCTCGTCTTCGAGGAACTCGTTCACCTCCCACAGACTGCCAAGGACAGTTGCCAACTCTTCTGTAGCACAAGTCTGGCTGAAGCAAAGAATCCTGAGATGACTTGTGCCACATCAAACTGACTTGAGAAGATCTCAGCTCTTCATGCCCCAGCTTGTTTGTTCCCTGCTTCAGGCTTAGCTCTTAGCTTTCCTACTGACAAATCTGCCGTGTTTATCTTTGAAAGACAGAATCCTGATGAAAAGACTCGGTCACATATGTGAGAAGGTCTTACTGCACAACCACTGAAATCTCAGAAAACTGTTTCCTGCCCTGCAATAAGCATACACCTGTGCAAAAATATTATCCTACTATTAATACTGTACAGACAGTATTACTTTTCATGCTGAAAGCAAAACCTTCAAGCAGCAAAGCCAGCAATCAGCAACTTCTTTTTCCTTTAACAAAGCAAGGTATGAATGTTACTGTTGTTCTACTTACAAGCTGATCTCCTGACTTACCCAGGGTGAGAGACTTATGTGTGGAGCAGAAGATGATCGCCACTGTGTCCGCTGGTGTGAAACCAGAGTCACTTCTAGAAAAAAAAACAAAAACAAAGAGTTCTAATGATCTCTAATATAAAAAAAAACACCTGCTTAAAGCATCATTGATCAAATATATTACTTGGAGGATCCATATGCATGTACACATCCCTTTGATCAGTACTAGTGACAGAAATAATTCACAAATGAATGGTAGCGTTTGATTTATTTATTTTTCATGCGAAACTGTTTCTCAGTTGTGGCAAACTCTCTAATGAATATACTCTCTCGTGAAGAAGAGTTCTAAACACATGGTACATAGGACACAACTTAATTTCAGCAGGGGTTACCTCTGCAAAGGTCCTATATCACAGCAATGGCCAGATCACCTCTATAAAATAAGAGAACTACTTACGATTTCTTTTCCTAGTCTATGATGACAATAAAACACTCCAATGAGATAGTAGATTAAATTCCACGCTATAAACATTGCTTCAAATACAAAGTGGAAGAAAACTACAGAGAAAAACTGCATCCAAGGGTTGAGGCATCAGAAGTGAGGTCAGAAAAAATGACACAGAGGTACGTGACTGGACCATACCCTTTGGTCCTTATTGGGAATCATTTTTCTGAGATTCTAAATATTTATCAGTGTCCGAGCCGGTTACAACTTAAAACATCTTAGATTTTACATTTGGGTCAGATTTTTTCCCCCAGCTCAGACTGAGCCATTCCAAAGTTATTTAAAATTGCTTTCCTAGTATGACATCTTTTCTTGTGGCACTAAAAGAAGTACAAGTAGCTGTAAGACACGGTTCCTTCCTTTACGATTCTCCCTTACAGATGTTGTATATTTTATATAAAGCATATGCCTGTTGTCTGCTGTACTATGGTCCTTCGCATTCAGCAGAGTGCTGCTAAGGAAAATAATCCAGAAATCACTGATCAGAGGACAATGGTGGATCTTCTAGGCTCAAGTGACACCTCTGGATCACTAAGCCTTCTGACAACACCACTCTGACTGTTTTATTTTTTTTGAGAAGCGAACGTACAACTGTACTTCCTAGTCGCTATTTAAAAAGAAAAAAAAAAATACCTCTGCCAAACGTTAGTTCAGGACAACTGTCTGTTAAGAATCACCATATAAATGTAACACATTTGACACGTACAAAGAAGACTGGACTGCCAGCCCAGCAAATGTGTCTTGAGATGTAAAAAGTCAAACTGAGTTCTCTCTCTCATATGTCATCAGCATGTCTGCAGGGCAAATTATACCTTCAGTGACATCTGTGCAAATCCATTTTTTTTCCAGTGGATGAGTTATAGCAGTGATTGATTGAGATTTAACAACTCTGTAATTAACACACACGAAAGGACAGGACTCAGGTCCCATTCTCTTAGCCTACAAAATCCTAACAGAGAAAATGCAGTAAGGACAATATGAGATATCAAAATGAGGTCACCCCTATTCAGAAACCTGCTCTTTAGACATTTTTGTATCGCTCAAAACAAGAACATCACACAAAAATATTCACACACTGATTCAGGACACTCCATTACCTTGTAGAGAAAAGGAAAGTCAAAAACATGAAGCTCATCTGAACAGAAAATACTGAAAGAGAAACAAGTTAAAATTAGGCTTACATCACAGCAGTAAATGCCCCTTAAACCCCTGCGAGTGCTGTGTACCTGCCTTCTGTACCTACACAGGAGACCAGAAGGCAGGCTGCACCAGGGCAACCCAGAGAAAGCCGATGACTAGCAACCCCTAAAGCTGGAGATGAGGACAGTGGTGTCTGGAAGAACAACATGCATCTGGAGAGGGCTAGCACAGGTATTCTGGCTACACTGGTTCTCCCTGAGGTAACTTTTGAACCCACTTACTATTGAAACAATGAATGACAGAGGCTCACTGCTGCATGCTGCTCATCTGTTTTCACTAGTTTTGCTCATTGGGTCAACAACACAATCTCTTGGATGTGTTCTGGTTGCCAAGCACTTAAATGAAGTCTCGTTCTATTTAACAGAAGAAACTACAACGTGTAAGCACAATTGCAATAAAATATTCTCACACAGTATATTACTCTCCTGATGAATGGCAATTATTAACAGGAAATAATTATACGCATTTAATTCCATGTGAGACAAAGGCTAAATCCTGAACTGGGCAGCGTACATCAGACAAAGCAGCTGCTCATTCAAGCTCAGTCAGCTTCGCAAGCGTGGCTGTGCCTTGTGCTTACTGAGGGGAGGTCCCCCCTCTGCCAGCTCACACGATACCTGCAGGGGTTCTGGGCCATGCAGAGCCCACACTCGATCTGTGAAGATGTTGGAATGAGCTCAGGGAAGCAGGCAGCTCCCCAGCTGTGCTGTGAGTAGCTGCTGGGGCTGCAGAGACCCGCTCCGTGCCGGAGGGCAGCAACTCCCTGCAGAGCTGGAGGAGAAGCCCTATGACCTACGCAGACCTTTCCGGGGCCGGCGTGAGCTACGGAGGGAGGGCTTTCACTTTCAGCAGCATCTAGGGCAAATTCTCTCCCCTTTCCTTGCAGAACTTGTGAGTGCAATAAAGCTTATGTGCCCCTGAGGGTAGCGCAAGCCAAGAGAATGCATCTGATTGTGACCTGAGTTTATAACTGGGCAACATGGCAGCGATATTAGCTATTACCAGTGACATTTTCCATTCTCTTACATACATTTCCTAGGATATATAAATGTCACCTCAGCATGCACTTAATACTTCCTTCATGAACTAGGGAATCAATCCATCGTTCCCGAACTACAGTTCTCCCGCAACTAAGTACATTAATTTCATATGCACAGAAAAAAAAATCCCTTAATACAGATAAGTCTGTAAAGCAATGTGCACGCGCTGCTACCAATTATCCCTCGTGCACATTTTGCTGTGGCTAGAATATTAACATAAAAACCACATGAAAACATTAATCAGCAGAATAATAAACGTGGTTTCATCTCAGAATCTTTGTGCGAATTTCCCACTGTGGTATAACACAACACAGACATCCAGCCAACACTCCCGATGAAGGAACAGAAACTTTTGTCTGGAATACAACATACATATTCATCTCCACAACTTACTGTTTTGTTTTATAAATATTTTAGGAAAAAAACAGACATCTAGTATCTTCTCAGCATTTTCAAGGCTTATATTAATATCTGCATCAAGAAACTCTAATTATGCACACTGGAAATTAGTAGTATATATGGTGATCTTTAACGCAGTGCACTACAGGTCGTGTACGTAATTAAACACGGTACAAATGCCAAGCACTCTCTGCAAAAAGAAATTACAAGAAAGGCAATGGAAGGAACCACTTTACAACAGAAAGAAGTAAAGAAAGAACATGCCTTTTTATACGAAGGGCAACTTCTTCCAAAGTGTCCATTGCAGTAATTGCATTACTTCATTCTCCATTTCTCTGCACCTTAAGTCAGAGATGCAGATCTCCATATCCTTTTTTCCCCTGACAACTCTGCTCTTATTTAAAGTTGTGGTCTTCCTCAGGTGCCCACAGAAATAATTATTTCCTCTGTTCTGAAAAAGCTCATTAGAACGGCTTCCTTCGTTGGTTTCAGAATGAAGTATTTACGCAGTACCAACTCCAGTTGCATGTAGTATTTTACACACGCACAGTGTCTTACAACACACCCCCCCCAAAAAAAAACAAAAAAAAAACTGCCACAGTCAGAACGTGTAAGACAGAATAAAAACTGACCCACAAAGGACAGGGCAAATCTCCCAGCGTGATGGTTTCATTTATACAGTACACATTATTTTTACTAGACAGAAATGTGCACATATGCACATGTGAGGGAGGTAATGCACTATTTCTTAAAAACTAACAGTTTTAGAGAATGTGAGATGTGATTTACACTGCAGTATGCTGCAGTTACTTCTCCTCCAAGCTAACTGAAACTGTCTCTGCACAGCCTGAAGCCAGACAGGAATTACCTACTGGGAGAGGAGACAGTGCCTGTACGCCACTGCCCTTCCCTGGGAGGTAGTGATCTGCAAGTGTATTTTTAACTGATGGCAAAGATACCAGCAGTCTATTCTCATGTGTGCATTACTTAAGGCTGAATGAATAGAGTGCTTCTAAAACAAACTCTGTACCAAATGTGTTCATCCACAGAAATGTACTAACACCTTCAAACTCCCGACTAGTTTTGAGTTTGTACAACGGTAAGGAGCCATTTAAAAGTTACAGCGCTCAAATGCAGGTATTTCCTTCCTGTTTGGAATACCTCTGTGCAAACAGGGCTGTTTAATAACCAAGCAGCCAAAATCTGAACAGTCACGAACGCTTGGAAAGAGAAATCACACCCCTTTAGAAAGGAAGGATCATCAAGCAATCTCAGGGACACCTAAAGAGCAGGGCTCACCCCTTTCAATTTGTTTACTCAATATTTTACAAGCATCCGGTGCCTTAGAAGTCAAGTAATCTATTTAGTTTACTGGATACATTGAAAATGCAAGCACTAAACCCACGCCACAATTCCCTCAGCCGCACTCTTTCCAGTACGTATAAGCTCACTGCACACAAAAATTGCCGATGAATTAGATGTTTTAAAATGATACTTACTTATAAACACTATTATAATCAAGCTGAACTTATCGAGGTCAATATTTGGATTGGCAAAAGTATCACAGAAGGTAGTGTAGATAATCATCAGGAGCACACAGCTGCTGATAGTGCCAAATGGAGGCTTCTTCCTTTCAAGCCAGTCCTTGATGTATCTTCGGACAATCTGAAACACAGAAATCAACAGGTTGCCTCTTTTCAAAGATGCAGGGAGCCAACTTGGGCATCACAAAGTGAATCTGACAGCAGAAAGACACAAAGAGAAGAGAGTAATTTGGATGACGGCCACAGTGGATTTCAAAGCTTCCCTGCCACACAACTCTTCTTCTGGGGAATTCAACATTTGTAGTGCAACTTCCACTGGGCGTCCATAATGAGAGTATATTTTCAAGTACATTCAAATCCATCCTTAATCATGCCAAATGTTCTTTGCTAGCTGTCACTGAGACATGCCCATTAAGCCTCCCCAAAGTTTATCTCCTCTGCTGATACTAATGGATGTATGTAATTATCACAGTCCCCTTTGCATCAACAGACAATTCCAAGTGCAACTTTGGGAATCTTAAAAATCTGACATCTTCAGGAATTTTAGGACGGCAGATAATCGAAAGTGATCCATGGAACATTTTAATATTTAAATAGCCAGCGATGCACCAGAAGTTTTTAATTAAATTATAACTCAAGCTTGAAAAGCAAAAGTGCATGTGTTGTGGGAGTTTAAATAATTCAAACTCTGAATATCTAGAGTTTTTGTAAATCCAAAGACAAATGCCATTTGCACGCTTGCAGAATACCAGAATTAACACATGAAAACAAGGAAACCTACTGTACTTCAGCTAACTTCTTCACTTTCAGGAAATTGAATCTGAAGTTGTTTCTTAAGGTATTTTTTTCTCCCTCTTTTACAAACATCTATAAATTTTAAAGTAAATTCCACTTTCAAATTACGCCAAATGCTACAGGACAATGCATCACCAGATACAATACATCCATTTCAGCCTTGCCTGGGGAGTTGCTTTTATTTTTTCTCCTCGCTTTGTATGGTATGAAAAAACTTTTAAAGCTTTTCTCATACAGATGTGATTTGTATTAATTTTTAAGCGATCACGTTATCTTGACTAATTTATCCTGACACTCTCGATATTCACTGTTACCTTATTCTTTCAGAAATAACAGCATAAGATCCAAAAACAGTTCTACCAGGATACTCCAAAGGTGTCTCATTACCTTCCCATAGTAATAGCATTAATAAATACCACCATTATCATTTTAATAAAACAGAATATTTTAGAGGTATTTCAGCTTAATATTAAAGCATCAACACCAACGCTACCACAGGACATTTTCGCACACCAGCTACCAAAGCTGCTGGATTGACCTCATAGCTGTCAACTTCCTCACTGCCTTCCCTGCTTGTTTGCAGATGACTCCAGGGGGAAGTCCTCTAAGTAGTTCCCCCAGTAACCAAAGAAAATAGAGCCGATAAACCACCTGGCAGGTCATCCACTAAAAACTCTGCACGTGGAGTTAGAGGGCAGCTGAGGTCCCCTGGTTAGTTCAGCCCAGGGAACGGCACAGAGCTGTGTCTGGGGAGGGTGAGTATTAGGAAAAGGTTCTCCACCAGAGCATGGTCAGCACTGAAACAGCCTCCCCACGGTATCGGTCACATCTCAAACGAGGTCTGGGAAGGGGTGGATCCTGGCTACTACATCCACTACAACTATACGTCTGTACAGGGTTTAACTATAACATGCACGACAATACTGATTTCACGTAGGTATTCAACACACACCAATGCATAAGGGAAAGCATTTTAGAGCTGAAAGTATTTAATTGAAAATCTTCAATCGGCTGATACCATCTTCAGATATCCATCTCTACTAAGTCTGCAATTATTGTGAATAAGCATGCACAAATGTCAACCCAGCTTTCTACTGCACTTACTATCAGAAAAAAAAGAAGAGAAATATGATCAAGATCATGTAGAAATTAAACTGTGGCTTTAGAAGTTCACCAGTTCAACTCGGTATCACATGACATAGGTACTGTAAAACCACAGATGAGTACATCCTCTGCAACACAGAATACGATACATTCTGATCTTCTCACAAGCTTTGAAAATAGGCAAAATGTCAGAGGTCAATTCAGCCTACAATCACTGATTCCAAGTAATCCAAATTCTTCAATAATTTTGGAGAGGAAAAAAATAACCCAACAGGTACTTAACAAGGAAGATCACGTCACCTGATTCATTTTGACTGACAAACAATCCATTTGTTACTTATTCATGCCCTGCAGAGTTGTTTCAGGACTAGGATGCTTTGAGAGCCTTTTAATTCTTAACCCAATTTTATAACTTTCCAGTGTTCAAACAGACAATATCTTGCCAAGTTTGGTTGTGAAATAATGATAAGTCCCACAAATACAGTAGGGACAACACACTCAAGAGGTACAGAATTAGGCAGGAAACCTGCTGGTTCTGTGGTGACGGCAGACTCTGACAGCAACTCTAATAGAGGTTGAAAAGCCACGAGCAGCACAGACTGAAATGATTAAATAAAAAACCCACAAGGTAAAATCGGAGCCCGAAAAGGGACGCTATGCCTCGTTCGTCTGTAAATACGGAGAGCTAGTGCAATGATTCCTGCATGCTACGCGCTGAACCAAAGACGCCGTCTGGCACTACAATGATGTGCTGCTTCTTCACTGATGAAGTCCAGCCTGGTAATTTTCAAGTACACACCACTACGAGGGGGCACAAGCACCAGAGAGACAAGCAGTTGCAAAAACTTCCAAATTGATATTTCTGTGAACAGTTGAACTCGCAGCCTGGAGCAGAAATGTGAAGAACTGACATCCAAAACAGATGCGTTGGACTGGCACACTGATGAGAAAGAGCAAAACAGACAATGCTCTTTACATGGAATAATTCCACAGACTCCAGTAAAAGGGAATTCCTTACATAAAAAAAAAAAAAAATCAGTTAAAAATGACACTGTTAAAGTAGGGGAAAAAAAGGCAGAGATGTAAAAATAATCAGTGTGAAACTTCAAAGCCGTTAAAAACATATTTACATGAGGAAATGCTGCAGGATGCTACCTCATCACAGAGAAACCACGTGCACTTTTTTAAGGTACAAAGGCCTTGCAACCCCTAGCCCTGCTGAGACTCCTGCAGAATTACATCTGCAGGGAGAGCCTGTGGCCTCCGGGCCTGTGCTAGGGATCCCATTAAGCACAAAGGACTGCAAGGATTCTCATGCAGATTCAAATGCCAGCCTCAAAGTGCAGGGATCTCCTGATGGCAGACCTAGAGGTTACACATAAAATAACAAGCCTTTAACTGGCTTACTGGAGAAAAGCAAGGAAGAGAAATAAAAATTCAGATTTTTCATAGCTAAACTGCACAATGAGAGCTGCTGAATAAAGCAAAGGAAGGTTAGATGATAACCAAACAAAAACGTATCCAACAGGCAACCTCGTGCCGATGACCTGGCAATCTCCAAAGCTTCTCGGACAGGGATCGGCTCAAATCCACTTCAAAAAACAATTCCAGGCTCAAACTTCCCTCTTGCCCAGAACTTCACTTTGAGCAACAGTGGAATGGAATTACGCATCAATTGACAGTCGTGAGCCCATTTCAAACTATTTCTTCTACCAGAATGGTTGCATCTAGCATACTATTCCACCAGACTGCTCAGCATCTTGCTGTAACCTTCTTGTTGACACAACAGCCTTCCTAAGCAAATGGGCTGTTTATCTTCTTAATTCACTTAGCATGCCCTGTGCAAAGAAACACGACCTGCTCTTCCAGGAAAGAAGGTAAACACCGCCCATCTGTTTTAAGATCATACGTGAAATTGGTAGGAGATGCATTATAGAAAAACAATTATCTTATTATGCCTTCATAACAGTCAAACTATATGCCCAGAGAAATCCATCAGTAAAATACAGTTAGACTGTTTCCACCTGCCTGCTCAAGTGCTGGGCATGCAAGATAAAAAATGCAATAAACAATGTAATTCATTAATGCTCATTATTAATTGATCTAAATAGGACAAGGAGCATTTTTTCCCCCTAGCGTACGTGGAACGGAGCCATCTCTGACACATGTAATACACTACACCTTTTAAAAATTACCTCAGTTTTCAACTTAGTTTATTTTCAACTCTTGAAGTGAAAAACAAGGGGAAATGACTGTGAAGCCACTTTTTCTCTTTCCACAGGAATATCTCTTGGTATTCGCATCCTTACGCAAAGTGGATTTTCTCCTAAACCCATCAAAGTTTCAGAACTGATGTAACCTTTAAAGAGAATTTAACAGGAGTGAAAGTGCAGTAAAAAGGTGTTTTTTAGCTTTCGTTATGGACTTCAAAACACTAGACAGAACACATGAGCTTCAACGTTGTAACAAAGAAACACAAGCTACTTTTTCCTCTTTTTCCTCGTGTTGAAACGCTTGAGGAAGCAAGCTGAAACACGAAGCTGGACTTAACCATTACCCCTGAGTGCAGTAGACAACTGATTTACTTTGTATCTCAAGCTAGGATTCCTAGTTAATTCCTTACTACTATTTTCACTACTATAACTCTGCAATGCAAGATTTTCTCTTGACAAGCAATCAGCCAGGCTAGAAAGATATGAAAGAAGACAATTCCAGGGGTGAATGAGAAAGAGCATGGCCAGCAGGTCGAGGGAGGTGATCCCCCGCCTCTGCTCTGCCCTGGTGAGGCCTCACATGCAGTACTGTGTCCAGTTCTGGGCTCCCCGGTACAAAAAAGACAGGGATCTCCTCGGAAGAGCCCAGCATAGGGTTATAAAGATGATAAAGGGCGTGGAGCACCTCTCTTCTGAGGGAAGGCTGAGAGACCTGGGGCTGTTCAGCCTTGAGAAAAGAAGACTCCGAGGGGATGTGATCCACGTCTATGAATATCTAAGGAGTGGGAGGCAAAGGGACGAGGCTGGACTCTTCTCTGCAGTGTGTGGTGACAGAATGTGGGGCAGTGGCCACAAACTGAAGCACAGGAAGCTCCGCACAAACGTGCGTGGGAACTTCTTCACAGTGCAGTGACGGAGCACTGGCACAGGCTGCACAGAGAGGTGGTGGAGTCTCCTTCTCTGGAGACATCCAAGTCCGGCCTGGACGGGAACAGTTCATGAAATCTTGGGAAAAAGAAATACTGACAAGCCTCTTGTTTTTTTTTTCCTCAGTTTACCTCTAAAAGCTGCTTTTCTTCACTCTCCCCACCAGCTCACTCCTAAGAGAGAGCTCCTGACACACACGCCTTCAAACCAAACTTCAAAAAGCCCGTGTGAGACCCTTTTGAAAATTAATTACCACATCTTGGAGCAATTTACAACTGTTGTTTTAAAACATCAGAAACAGGTGCAACGTGGCAAAGGATGTAAAGTGACTCTGTACGAGCAGAACATATATTTTCCTCATATTTCTGTGGGGACAATGTTTTGTTTGCTGTTGAGTCAAGTGTCAGGAGGGAGTGAACTGTGGTCCAAATGCTGTTTTTATCTGACATCTCAGTTTTCTGCAGCAAGGTTCTGGAAGCACTCGCCTCACAAGATACCACTCTTCCCGCTCCCTGCAACTCCCTGGAGCCTGAAGAAGTAGGACTGCTTCTGTGGGGGTTAAGTTACGAGAAGTTACGAGCATTTGACATCGCTCCCTTTTTACAGGGGTTGCTTTGAGCATTGTTCCCAACCCCCCCTCCACAATAAATAAACGTTAGGTTAAAGGGAACTGTTCCTTCAGCTCACTAGTAACTGCAGCACAACTTCCCCTTATGATTTCTCATACTTGGAAAAATAAGTACATCTCTAGGTCTTTTAGCTTCAGTTTCACTGACAACTTGTACTGCGATGTAGCACTCTTCTTAAGCTATGCTTATAAACACACCTCCAAAATGCTGATAAGGTTCCTCTGGAACGTTTTGGGCAATGACGCAGAAGGCACTTGAAATCCCTTACTTGTAGAACATTGAGATTTTTTTGTGTAACTAGGTTCGGCAAGGATTTCTGTTCAACTGGCTTCATTTTATAGATTTGGGAAGAAGAACCACTAGAATGATAACATTAATTTTAGCTTTAGTTAAGGTCTGTTTAATATGAAGTGCCCACTTTACGCTGGCAGACAAATTACCAATGGGGCAACTAGAGAATGCATGAATGATAATGTACAGACAAGCTTTTTATTATTTATTCATAGAAAACAGTGGGTTTTGGTGTGCTGCTTTGAAAAATGTTCAAACTAGTAGAATATAATGAAAGCACAGTGAAAATTCTATTTCATTAACATTTAATCATAAATTGCTCTTTAATATAAAACATAAAATAAAAGTCTGTCATAAGCACTTAGGTGCAGAGAATAGAGAAAGTCTTCACAACGGGGAAAGGAAATATTGCAGTGGTTTTCACTATTCCTGCTGCCTGCCACTTCAGAAAAAAAATTAAGCACAGAAACAACAGTCTTCAGCCAAATGCTTAAGAGTTGGTCAGGAAGAAACTCGAAATCTCTCAAAACCTTACATCTTGCTGCCTGTAAGTATTACCAACGCGTACAAACAAAGAAACAAGTTGAGCGAAACGACAGCGGCTCAGAAGCAGCAATCTTCATCAGACTTTATAGAACTTTGCCTTCCAGTAGAAAAGCCATCAGAACTTCCAAGAGGCCAGAACAAATGCAAAAGCATTTCCTGGGACACGTCTCTTACCACGCTTATTGTATAACAAGTATTCTCAAATGCCCCTTGAAGGCGTACAGGAGGGATGTACAAATACGCTGTTACACTCGAGGTTTACAGAGCAACAGATTATACCTCACCAAGAAATCTCAGAGAAATCTTACTTTTTACTCTGCAAATACACATACAATACCCATGTATTCACATTGATTTAAATGATATCATGCTATCGATCAGGCAAAACGCATCTACAGACAAAGAGGATGCAGGCCACCGCGGACAGCCAAAACATCTGTGACAAAGAACAGAGTAATTATCCTTATTGAAGGTCATCCATCAGCAACTGCTATCTGCAAGCCTCAGTGGCTTCCAGATAACAGAATGTCTTTCCTCCTCCTTCACCAGTTATTTCTTTCACAACCAGCAGCCACCACCTGAGCAGTGGACATGCACGCAGCCCCCTTGACTTTCCATTGTCAGTGGCTAAAAAACTGTATCTTCCTGTCAACGGCAGTCTAGGCACACGCTAAAAGATGCTTTCAGTAAGAACAGGAAATAAGCATCAAGGACACCATTGTAAAGTCTTCCTACCAGCTAGCATTAAGAAAAAAAATAATCCAACAAGTCAACCAAGCAACACAAACACTCAATACGCTTTGCCATAAAGCGAGAAACAACAACATAAAAAAAAAAATCTCATCTGCTTTGCTCATTTTCCCAATGGTTGCTGAAGCAGCTAGCTTTGCAGCCTGCTCAGAAAACCAGCATCCAGGCAACACAGGTTTTCCCAGAGGTGAGACTTCTTTTTAATTTAAAGGAATATAACCCCCCCCCTTGGAGAATGCTTCCTTTAAGCAGCCTCCTCTGTTTTACGTGGATGAGGATCAAACTTAAAACCTGTGTTGATCACAGCTGAATTAAGAAGATTAGCAACCCTCCAAGCTGGCAGTTCCCGAGCTCCGTTTTTCCCCCATCGAGCCCTTTGCTACTTGGGAACCTTAACAGGCGTTCTTGCACCGACTGCGCGTGGTAAGCAATTGACATCACGGGCATGAAATGATAAATTAGAAGTAATTGCTGAGGCTGTCATTCATGAATTGTGGGCCATTATCTCCTAATGCATCTGGAATCCCAGAGTGCGCAGCTTGCGATTCACAAAGCGCTGCTACATTGCTGTGCCCCGTGTTGGGCAACAGTCCAGTAATGACTCAGTAGTGGTCCACAAACGAAACGCACAGCTTCCCATTTAATTCTAAGATGATCCACGCTACCTCTGTCTGAAGTGCAATAAGACACATCACTGTATCTCCTGATGACACTGCTTTCCCCCCGCTTACGGTTTTTCCCTGTGTTACTTGCATGTTACGTTTGGACATCTACCTTCAAAAAAAAAAAAAAGGCTTTGAACCCTCACTAAGCAGGTTGGTTTACTTTGGTACAGTTCTACCTAATCACAAAAATCAATGTAAATCACCCTTGGAACTTGTGAATTGAAGCTATCCTTGGCATTTCCTACCTTCCATAGCCTCTGAGTAGACAGTACAGTATCTCTAGGAACTACAGCTTTTATGCTTAGAGGGATGTGAGCTATTCCCCTTTGTCATTCACTTCCAGTCATTGCTTTAAACATTTCTAAAGGAGAGAATCAACCTTCTGTTTTTTGTTAAAATGTATTCATGAAAAACAAACTCTCATATAAATTTGTGATTGAGTTACACAAGCTTTAAGATTCTCTATTGACTTTTCCTTCAGTTCCTAAATCACATCTGCTGTCAGTTAAATCTCATCACATTTCTCATTTGAGCTTGTTCAGAGCACTTATTACTTACTGCTCAACCCCCATTAATTAGCCTCGCTATTTGTTGCAGCCAATACAAAACCACAGCCACTCACCTCACAAAGCAATTTCTTAAAACAACTTTCCAAGGCAGATAAAGTCCTCGTGAATTTTTGCACTTCATCTAGCAATCTACTGTCATTGGTCAGACAGATCACACTGCAGTACAGATTGCTGCTGCTCTGTCTATCGCTGTCAGATACTTTATTTCTAGATCTGCTGCCACGTAGTTTCTTGGAAATTTGCAAATAAGGCACGAACTTCAACTTTCGGGACCTCCCAGGACTAGAGAACTCAAGAAACTTCGCTTGTTCCACGTTCGGTAGAGAACCAATTTCATTTTGACAGGACAAAAACGTGATTCACAGACATGTCTGTAAGTAACCCTTTGCAGTGCCAAGTAAGGAGGAGGTTCTTGAGCACTTAACTCAAAGCATGTGACCAGTCCAATAGGCACAGACTGAACACCCAGCTCATGCAGTTACAGATGCTACGGCTACCACTGTGCTTATCACACTCCCTGAACTCGTACAGCTTAATTGCTTTGATTTGATCACGTGAAAAACAAAATTCACTGTGATTTAGTAAACTACAATACACGCCTCCACTTTGGAAATGTATAATTACGATTTGACACAAGACTGATTCACAGCTCTACGTAGCACAGGCAGGGACAGACAAATGTTTTCCAGAACGCGTCACAGACTGCACTTTCATTGGCCTGTATATTTTAACCACATTTTGCCTTTTGGAGTCTGTTCTAGCCTTAAAAAACTCAGAAAGCTCCTGAAAAATCTAGAGACAGAAACAGTTCTCTTCTGAAACGAGGGGGAAACCGCCCGATATCCCCTCAATGCACTATTCTACACCTGAGAAAAACAAATGCTAAGAAGTACGTAAGAATTAGGCTCTGTGTGTTTCTGTGCACAAAACAAACAACAGTGCACAGAGTGAACTGGAAGGAAAAAATATTTGTGAAAAACAGATACCACAGAAATAAGTGTCAGATAATATTTTACATTACAGTAAGTGTCTCCGCATTCAGTGAAGTATTTCAATCGTACTCCATGAAAAATAAGGCCTTGTGTTTGAGTGCGACCAATGAGCACACGATGAAACAAGGAACAGCCACTCATTCCATGAATCCCTTCCATCCGCTGTTACAACTGATGGAGGAATCACGTAGAAAAGCACTGTAACTGCATGAATGCAAAGTGTATGCAACATTGATTGCGCAGTCTCAATTTCACTATTTCATAACTTCTGACTGCTTTGCCCTTACATATCTTCCCAGACAGAGAACTTTTTTGTTCTGTAGTGTGTAGCAGATACTATACAAGCAGAACTTCCTTCGTCATCCAGGCAAAGAACACGTGACAAGAGGGCTACAGAGTATTCTCAAAGCTCATCTGTATACAGCCGCAATTCCTCGCAGGCTGGGCTGCCATTTTTCCCCACTTTATGCTCACAAACTCCCTTCTCGATATGCAGCAGTGTATGTTTGTGGCAGTGAGGGACAGATGCTCAATCTCAACGAAGATCAATGTGGCTCCAGGGAGTACTGTAGCATCTTTTCTCTGATATTAGACTCCACTATCCCGAGGCTGTTTCCCATGCGGTAGCATGCCGAGTACCTGGCCAGTCTTTAAGACAGCTCTCCTTACCTTATTTTTTAAAATGAGGATGTATATTTAAAAGACATACCTGTCCAATAATAAGGGGGACCACAACGGTCATAAACAGCTGCGAGAATATAGATGTAAAAGGCACAGAGGAGGATGATCCAAGCTACAAAATAAAAATATGTCATTAATATTCAACTTTTCCTTAGTATCTGTAAACATATAGTTATCACACATTCATATTCTTTTATTATATGCATAAAAACACGGAAGCAAGTGCATGTGTATTTAATTATCAAGTCCTGATAAGGCATTTGGTATTCCACAGTAACAAAAGTAAAACAATCCCTGGTCGATTACGTGGCAACCTAAAGGAATAGTTCCATCAATATTCATTTAATTGAAACCCTACTACATGCATCTGTAAAGTAAATCGTATTAGCATTTGTACAACGATAGCCTAAACAGACAGGGATTGAACATCTATCTAACTGAGCTGTTAACTCAGCAAACCTTACTATTTATACAAGTATCAAGCAACAAAAACATAGCATTTTCAGACTAAAACTAATAGGAACAGAAAATAATGAAGATATTTAGCTTTTACTTCGATAACGCTACAAAAGAGATACCTACTGAAAGCATACAGCTATTCCCTCACCTTGACAGGTAGACAATGACGGGCTTCATCTTCAAACAGGTGATCTATTCATTACTACATTAAATACTAGAAGTACTTTTCTTATTTGAAGATGTAAGAAGAAAAGGTGAACCAAACAACTTAGAGGAATTTCTGCAACTACAGAGAATGCCTAGGAAAATATTCACTCCCTTTTCTCTTGTTTTATGCTAGGTCATTTACAAGTTTCAAGCCATTTAACATTCTTGGAACAGCACGAATATACATTAAGAAATACATAATAAGACACCTGAAAATAGCATTGTCAGAGCTTCCACAGGCAACTGTCGGCTTCAGGAGCACAGCACATGACATTAAACTGAGGATTTCACATTCGTATCGTTCTGTATTTTGCACATCACTTCAACAGACCTCAAAATGATGGCAGAATTCAGAGCTTCTTCTAAACAACGATAATTTCCTAAAACATCCTCACATACATTACTCTTATGAACTGAATTCTGACTGCATTACACTTTTGACAGAACCTCTGCTGAAAGCTACCTGCAGGCACCGATAGACAAGATGATCACAGTGTGGGACCAGATGAAGTCTACCGTAAACACCTCCTATCTCTTTCGTATGCCTCTTTCTGCATACACTCGAGGTAGAGAACTTTGGGCAAAGCATAGGGGATACAGTGACATGTTTCCTAGGTGTTACTTGAACTGGCAACATCAGGTGAGATACAGTCTGGCCTTTTAATGAGTTAGAGCATCTCACCCACTCTGAATGCAACTCCATCATCTCCAACTCTAACAACATGGGCACAGCAGACTGCCAGACATCCTCACTGAGACATTATGTCTGCGACTAGGGTGGCAAACAAGAGCACCAAGATCACAGAGCCTGAATTTCCCACGGAGGCAAGAGGGAGAAGCAAGAACCTCCAGGGAAAGATTCAGGTAAGCCACACGAGTACCTCTATCTAGACAGCAGGGTTATCCCATCCCCACAGGGCATAGGGGGTTTTCTGCGTGACCCCAAAACACCATCACGCCACACTTAGGGTCAGTCTCCTTGTTTTCATTCTTGTAAGGAACTTCTGAAAAATTAAAAGGTTCCCGGTTTCTCAAAATGCAGACTATTTAATGTTTGGGGTTTTTTTGGCTACGTGCTGAGGAGTTAAAAGCATTACTTACTGTGTATTCAAAGAAGCTTTTTCAAGTGAAAGTGAACATTTTTAAACTTTAAAATCTGCCTGAGTCACAGAGGAGAGAATCTAACTAAGCCGTCCACATGCCAGGCCCGTCTGCACAGCTTGATGAAACCGTGACGTTTTGACAGCGGCTCTTGTGCATTTCTATCGTAACACAGATTGCACTTTGCTGACTGTTTTAAAATTTTATGCTTAGTGGGTGTGTAGTCAAGAAAGAAGAGTTGTTTGACAAAATAACACCGCTGAAAAAGGCAACAGGTCAACTTCCAATGGTCTTGCCAGTTTGGTTTTTTAATATTACTTCAAATATAGCATCTTCAAGCCATTGTGAATTCACAAGCACTTAATATATAGAGGGATTTAATAAGTTAACTATTTTTATAGAGCTAGAAATGGAATTACAGACACTGAGGGTGGGATGATGAAGGAAACCACACACATCACAGATGAATTCTCCTATGAGAAATAATTATTCAAAGAAACAATCTTCTACATCAAGGCATGACGCACTACCACCTCAACTTCAGCCCACCAAAACAGGCTCACCTTGCTGTCACCTGGGCAAGCAAAAGACTAGCACAGATACTTCAGGGAACTGTCATGCCCTGACTACGCTTTAAATCAAGCAAATATTCACCGATCGGTCCACAACGCCAATACAAATAAATGATTCTTTAATTCTTGTTTCTCCCACTCGAAGTGAGATCTCCAGGTACACCTGGTTTGCAGGAACAACTCTCCTCCTGAAGGAAAAGTCAAATTCTGCCGCTTCTAACGCGACTCCTCCGTCTCCTGAAGGATCCTACCACCACACTGTTTTTGATCCTGCTTCAGACAAATAGTTGAGAATTGCATTACTCTGCCAGTCTCCAGCACCTTCAGTAGCTCCTACGGGGTCGAGTGGAGCTACTTTCTTTCTTGAGTCCTTTAGAGGTTCTGGATGCTACACTACTCACAGGCACAGAGATTTGGAGTGGTGCATTTGCCCTCCTCTGCGCCCCTTTCCTGCACTGTTCTGGAACTGCAGTTCCCTGTTCCGCTTATAATACTAACATTATCTCTTCCTCAAACAGATTTTCTGAGCTCTGTTTCCCTTCTGTATACTATGACAATCTTTTATTATTATTATTTTTTAAGGAAAATCCATTAGACACCAAGCCTATTTAGTCTAGCATCATGTTAACCTTAAATCTATGGTCAGAGAAAGACACAGAAGACTAAAGTCAAAGAAAAGAGAAGGCAGGATCTTCTCAATCTCACACAAGATAGAAACTTGTTTACTCAGACTCTGGGCATACAGAGGCTGCCACGAGGAATCACACACACATAAGTGATCTGCGAGTAACGGACACAGAACTTGAGCACAACAGCCTCAACGTTTGTAGTAAGCAGATTCATCAGGCTCACCTATGTAAATGTCTCATGGAAACTCAGGTACTGCTCATATCTCAGACTTACTTTGAATCCAGGTAGCTAGAAATTTGGCAGCTCAGGAACAGAGGAAACAAATTTATAAAGATTCTATCAAACCTTTCTGCACATCCACAGATGTAAATATTCTGTCTGAATGAATAACTATGGTTTTGCTCACGTTTTAGTTGGATCAAGCTACATTCTGTACTCACAAAACAAACAAAGCACAAAATCAACCTCGAGCACACAGATCTGCCCTGCACTAAAATCAGCATTGTGTTGAAGTATCTGACTTGGCTGCCCTCCTTGTTACAATGACACCCATGTCTAAATACACAATTGCCTTCACAGGGGGGAAAAAAATGGAAGCCCCGTAAGAACAGGTGTAGAAACATCACTGACTCAAGCTGCTGATTTACAGCTCTCTATACAGAAGAATCTAGTTGCAATCTCTCACGGAAGTAAAATCTATCATCTTATCACAAAGCGATCAAAATTTTCATGCCAGCACATTCTAAAAAATGCTTCTCTATGCTCATTTCAAAGCATGTTAAAAAAGAAATCTGATATTGTACAGTGGCTGTTGTGCTACTCTCCATAGTAGAATGTCAGCGAAAGGTTTATTAATGCAAGAGGACTGTTTGAATAAATACTCCAAAAAAAAAAAAAGAAAGACAACCCTGAAGATTCCTTTTTATGGGAAGGAACAGGCATTTTTCGCTCATGTAATCTCAGTGATTTGAGAAGGATAACTCACACGAGCAGGGGCTGCACCCCTGCAAGCATTTGCTGGATATGGCTGTAACAAGAGACTTCCAGGCAGGTCTTTCCAAACAACTCTGTCATCATGCAGCATTTCAAACCTGACCTGCAGCATTCTCACCAATTCAGTCCTAGACCTTTCTTCTCAAGAGACTTAGTTTTTTTTTGTTTGTTTGTTTTAAGAAAAAGAAATTTAGTGGATTTGTTTATGAGCTTGTGGTAGAAACACTGGCTTATCCTTAATTGATATGATGTATTTCACTGGTTGTGGAAAAAACAAAACAAGCAAAACAAACGAACAAAAACCTTGGTTGCATAACACTAAGGCAATTAATTCCTCTTTCAGGCCTAGCCTGCTCCACAAGCCAGATGCTCCCTCCAGTCATCCTTCTGGCTGACAGTGTAGGTATCACAGTGGGTGCTCCCATGCCTACAACTGCCACTGATTCAGAAGACACACACCTCCTACCAGTCATACCAAATTATAATCCAGTGTCACATGTGTTGCACATATTGAGTCCACTTCAAAGGCAGCTGTCTTCTGGGGCCTCACTTTTCCTGTGTTCTTCTCTAATTGGCACGTTTCCTCAGGTTGTGTCATCATACTCTAATACATCACCAGCCAACTTCAGCCTCGCCATTTGTTATGCACAGACAAGGGAGTGAGGTGGAATGAAAGACCCAACGGAGAGGGTCACAGGCTGCTCTCTCACACGAAATGTTTGACTTCAGCTTTCCCACCTTCAGGTCAGGCAACTCTGATACCTGTATTTTTAAACAGCCTTCAGTGCTGTGATGCCACTGCTTCTAGTCACTCTCATCCAGGTCAGACTCAGCTGCCTACGAAGCCTGCTTGGATCACCATGCTGAAAGCCTTTCAAGGCCTGCTGCTGAAAGGAAGTGTTAGGTGATGTGCTTTTAGAAGAGATTTGGATGGGATACACTTCAGTAATGAATGAAAGCAAACAAGAGTGACCAACTAAATGTTTGAAGCTGTTCCAGCAAAGCAAACTATTTATGTTAACTGACTACCAAAGGAAAATAAAAGGCTGTAGGTCATAGTTTTACTCTCTTTACAATATAGTCTTGTCCAGACGCCCAGGCTCTTGCATTTGGATTTGGTGAACCTCACAAGGTTCACCTGGGCCCACTGCTCAAGCCCATCTATGTCCCTCCGGAGACCTTGATACCTCTAAGTGGTGTAGAGCAGCTGTGTGAGGGACACCAGTTCCAAGAAACTGATCAAATGCCACTGGTACTGGGACCGGTCTGCTTCCAGCAGAAACAAACAGCAGGAGAGGTTTACCACTGATTATGGAGTTTCTATACCAAGAAGAGAAACAAGATTTGACATTCAAAAGCAAATAAATTTCAGCTTCCTAGCACTAGCAGAATAAAAAGTATCAGAAATAACATACTTAAATTTTAAAACACAGCTTTTAATTCTGCCTATCAAAGCCAGCAAATTGCCTCCTTCCTCACAGAAAGGTACTAGGCATACAACAGAGCTCACGTTCTGAGGTCTGGCAATCATGTTTTTTAACAATTAGATCTTTGATTGTTACTTGTAAAATTTAAATGCAGATATAGGTCTCTCTAGTTCTGCTAAGGAAAAAGAAAAAAAAAAAAAAAAAGATGGTCTGGTCTCACGGTGTATTTTGCAAATACTTGCACATTCTATATGCTTTTGTGGCCATGGAAGTTGATTTGGTACCTGCAAAGAAAACCCAAGAAGCGTAACCGTCCACACAACTTCTCCTGTGTTGCGACAAAAAAAAAGTTCCATAATCAGATGTACAGAAGAAGAAAACAAAGGAAACTATTATTCAATTTGAGTTTTCTTCCTTTTTTTTTTTTTTTTTTTTTTGGGAGAAAGAAATGGAAAACATGAGTAACTCTTTNTTTTTTGATTGGAAGAAGAGAATGGATACACTGAGTATCTCTGTGTTGAAGTAATCCCTAATCCTATGCCGGGTTCCTCTACAACACATTAAATACCATGCCAAGCCAAATACAGTTGTCGATTTCAAAGTCTTTTATAGATCTGTAAAAATGACAATAGGTATTCTTAAACTGTATCAGAGCTCTCCCACTTTCAAACAGGACAACGATCTTCAGGACTAGCATAACACAGTAAGAGCCAACATACCAAGACACCTAAGCAGGACTAAGGAGGCTAATACCCTTATAGAGCTGACTTAAGGACTAGTATCCAAAGATTCTGCTACAAGCATAGGGTGACTAACTGAAGACATGTAGATCAGTAGCATTTAGAATCTTCAGTATTATGCTCTCATGGAAAAGGCAGTGGTAACGTACCAGAAAAAATAAATATTGTAAAATGGTTAGTACAAGGCTTGGGTAAGCCCTTGTGAAGAACACCATGCTACTGTGCACAGATAATTTTACCTGAGTTGAAGAAAGAATTAAAACTTTAACAGCAGCAGAAAACAGCTGAGAACGATGAGGCTACTTGATGAGCAAGGTTAGAAACATGTGGTTTGTTTAGCCTAGCTGAATGAAGTCTGGGAAAGGGGATAAAATGCACAACCAGTCTGAGACAGGAAGATAAATCTCACAGATGTATTATTCTGCTGCATGTTAACTCTGACAACAAAGACAAATGGGTAAAAGACCTGTCACAAATAACAACTTGAAATTAAAAGGTTTCTACTCATCAGAGATGAGTTTCTAGCATTTCAAGGATGGCGGAAAGAGCAAAAAATCTTCACTTTTAATACGCCCCATTTTGAGAAATTGTACAGCATGGAAAGGAAGAGGACTGGGTGACCTTGGACCAGTTCCTCCCAGCGTCCTGGTTCTGTGCATCCCATTATGAATTATGTTCAGCACCTGCAGTGTGGAAGCAGGACGCATACATAAAAGACTCCACTCCCTTAGCACCTGTACACATGCAAAACTCCAAGAGCAAATAAAAGCAGAAAAGAAAGCCCTTTGCAGAAGTGTCACACAGTCTAGAACCTTTTGTCTAGACAAATTCACAGTAATTTGTGTATGCATCTGGAGGAGAAGGACCCTCTATTATTCTCTGGCTGTTATCTGTATGCAATTTTATATAATAAAGTCATAAAAGGTGAATGTTAAAAAGAAACTAAGTGTTTGCACTAGTATTTCACGAGCCTTAAAAAAGTTCTTGTTAACTGTAATGGGTTTGGATCAGATCGGAGTATTTTGTCTTCTCAGTGGTTAAAGAGATAGTAAATAGTGAGGTAAATAACCAGGTGGAAACAATGATGCACTTTAAAATCTTTCACATGAATGACCTGATCTGTTAACAGCTAATGCACTGTGATGCTTCTCCCCCACACACTGTAATCAGCCTTTTGTCACATACCAGTGAAATCCATTATCCACAACTTCCTTATCAACTTCCAAGGCTTTCCAGCTATTAAATATTTGCATATTTAACAGTTGATTTGACTGCCATCTATTCTCCTTTACCAAGTACGTGAGGGGAAAAAATGAGGCATAGCGTGCAGAAATCCTGGGTTGGCCTTTTTTGTTTTCGAAAGAGATGACGGCCACATTTAATAAAAAGATTCACCTGAAATACTGTAGCATTTGGTGAAAACTTGAGAATTACTAACAACTTCCAAAACAGTGTTTCAATTTAAGGGTGGTGAATACAGGGGAACATTTTTCATAATGCCATACTTCAATCAACCCCTAGTTTCACTGATGTCATTATTCACCAGCCATTTTATTTCTCTTTTTAATCCAATACTGCGACAGAGTTTTCTTCGCCGACTTACTCCTGAATTTCCAGTACTTACAGCTTCACCACCACAACACACCATCCAAGTAGCTACTACAAAATCCAGAGGCTTAAGAAGTTACCAGAGAAGAAAACATCACAAAACAAATCAAGTAATGAAGCAAGATGACAAAGCGCTAGGAAGATTGTATCTTCACACAAACGTCACGGTGACCCCCTTTGGTAAAACAGCAGACGTGGGAGCAGCGTGTGACAGTTACACGGAGGTTTTTGAAAACAAACATGAATTTTGCATTGGCTTTTTAACATTCCACGCTAACTGGTTTGCGGGCTCACTTCTGAAGAACGTAAAATACATAAACATCTAGAACACGTACTTATCTGTAACACTGTCTTTGATGGCTTTCAGTAACGATTCACAGATTAACACACCTTGACTTTCCTTACTCTGATATCTGCGTTGCCAACAACTGAAGAGATCACTTCTGTCAAGGCACTGGATCTCAGTAGCAATGGCAACATTAAGAAGACGCACAGCATCACCACGGGCTCCAACAAGCGTGCAGATTTGTATATATTTTGATAGCAAATACAATCAATGAAACCATAAGCCCGTGTGCCTTGGTAGCATTACAAGTCCATGGGCTCAACCGCATCTCAGGACACAGAGGGGAACCCTGTTCCAGAGCAACTGGAAAGAACTAGGCCCACACTCAAAAGAGAATCATAGAATCACCAAGGTTGGCAAAGACCGACAAGATTTCCAGTCCAACCGCCCACCAATCACCAATAGTTCTCTTCCAACAATGTCCCTCAACACAAAGTCTAAGCAGTGCTTAAATACCTCCAGGGTTGGTGACTCTATCACCACCGTGGGCAGCCCATTCCAGCGCCTAACCACTCTTTCAGAGAAGAAGTATTCCCCAGCATCCAGTCTGAATTTCCCCAGGCACAACTTTAAGCCATTCCCTCTAGCAAATGTCACTACATGCACTACAGTATGTACATTCACCGCGATTCCAGGTCAAATCCAATAAGCGTGGACCTTTCTGAAGCATTAGGCTGCCCTCCACCTGGGGGGATCACAAACATGGAATCTCTGAACGTAAATAAATGTCCCCTCGTATGTATTTCTTCTTTTCACGTCTGAAGTTACCATCTAAGGACATGCCTGCATGATGATCGCTAGAACTGCTGCAGAGTGCAGGCCTTCTAAAATTCCATTTTTCAAATGAGACATTATAACAAGGTGCTGACAACTTGAGGCTATCAGAGAGATCGCAGCAGTTTTACCTCCGCAGCACGATGACATCTCTCATTTACTTTTTTAGTATTGTTAACGTGCCCAAATGCTGTATACTTATGTATTCAAATCATAAATGCTAGCAGGTGGATATAAACTAGTCTGTCTCAATCACGCTTCGGTGTGGACTGGAGCTTCTTTCACCTGCATTCGTGTAGAGTTTAAGTCAGTGAGTCTGAGTGACAAAATGCAAGGTTGAGCAGTGGAAGCTGGAGTATCAGATTTGGAGTGAGGTCCTTTTACCTCTACTTTCTGCTACTCTCTGGACAGTTTTTCACCTCCTAGAACAAACATCACGCTCAGCTCTCAACATCTGCACAGAGACATGGCAAGACAGGTGACTGTTAAAGCCACCGTCACATTAAAGTTCAAAGGCAGCGGGTAAACATTCTCTTTTAAAAGACTACATACAAAGGAGGAATGTTACTACAACCACAAAAGGAAGACAGAACATAGAGAACAAGTCATAAATTAACTGAAGATGGACCTTACCACTTCATACTCAAATTCCTCAGGAATTCCTTCATCAATTCACAAGCACCACTTACTGATTTAGTTACAGTCAAAAGCAAAATTTATTGTGCACTACCATTCTAGTTTTACAGGGAGAGGTTGTTTGTCCATCTGACTCAAAAACACTTTTAACTTATTACAGTATTACCTCCAGTTTCACCTAAAGATCTGAACTGACAAGAGGAAGACGGACAGCACTCTTCTCCGGGTGTTTGGCTATACAGAATTCTAGCTATCATTAATGAAACACTGCAGAACACTCCGAAGAAATGTGAACCATGTAAACCTACGTTAGTTTGAAAGTGATGTATCTCACAGCAGTTAGCTTCAGCACTTCTCACCATGCATATGAACCTTAATCAATTACATAACAGTTTACGGGACATTGTCCATTTATAACACCACAATTGAGAACATAATACATTGTAAGTAACATGAGTTAAGGTGAAGATGATGATATTGCAGATTAATGCATCTCAGTGTGAAGATTCAATAGCTTCTTATTGGTAGAAATGTTGATCACAAGTATCCATGCAGAAGGCCACGATTCTCTAAAGTTTAGCTAAGAGTTCTCAAAAGAATACTGTCTGATAATTACAGGCACAATGCTTAAAGTTTCATTAATCATAATCTCTTAGAAAGCTTTTTTCTGAGTAAGCTCTCTGAACGAAGTTTCATATCCAAAGTATACTTTTCAGAAATGTAACTGACAATCTTCTGTTTAACGCCATTCGTTTAAGCTAAATTATTTGCATTTAATGCATTATTTATGACAAGCCTCACACATCTTTATCAACGCTGTTTAGATGACTTATATTTTCATTGCGAGGCAATTAGGAAATGAAACAGCAGTACAGACTGACTGATTCTCTGGTGCACATGAGACAAAATTTGAAACGCCCACAGCTTAAGCTATATAAATAATAACAAGCCTATGGACCATGATTTATTCTCTTTCTGGCAGCACTGAGCATGTTTTAGGCACTATATGTGGCAAGCCTTACAAATAGGACCACTAATGCGATCATAACGCTCAGATTATCCTAGTACAACTCTGGAAAAATTTACACCGAACAACACCGAATTCACAGAACCGTAGGGGTTGGAAGGGATCTCTAGAGATCATCTAGTGCAACCCCCCTTCAAGAATTATAGCTCTACTGAAGGCACTGAGTTCAAAGGACCCTCAGTGTTCTTCATCAGAAGACCAACTCAGCTATGTTTGAGGTCAATGGGAGTTATACAGCAAAACTTGAAAATTCCACTCCGTATTCACTAAGCACTAAAACTTAGCTGAGTGACTAAACTAATGAACAGCACAGAAAAATAAACAGTCAGGGTTTCTCACAGCATGTGAGATGCAGTCCCACATGAAATAACCAAGCCGCAGCCTAGAGGCATACAAACTACACACAAGATGCCACAATGAGTACAGGAGGTCAAACGTAACAAAGAAATTCAAAGGAAAATCAGAGCAAACTAAAGAGTTTGATAGTCCAAACCACAGACTGCCAAGGCACAGATTACAACAGAGCACGCACACTTAGTTTGCTGCTGGAGGACTGAACAGCTAAAGAAGACCTCACCTTGGCAAGCTGTGCACACGGTATGATCTGAATGTTGACTCTTCTCGTGTCAACTCCTCAGCAAAGACATCAAGAAGTTTTTGTGTTTACGTATGTCACGAGGAGTCCTTAAGTTTTGGGCTTTGCGACAAAGGTTGCAGCTTAGGCAGCTCACCGTCCCCCAGACTGGTTTACTCCTCTGATGAAAAAGTAGTTCACGTATCTATCTTCCTCAAAAAGAACAGCTCCAAGTTCTGTTACAAACAGCAGAACAAGTACTGTGCATTTTACGTACTATTTATACAAACATCTCTGGGGCTAGTAAGAAGACCAGAAGCGTAACGCTTTGCCTTCTGGTCCTTGCACACACAGTTTTACTACCTCCACTGAGAAGTAACAGTGACACCTGCAATTTATGGGACAGAGTATTTTATTATCTGTCCATAAGGCCCCAGAAGGAAAGATTTTATCTCACTTGAAAAGTCAAGCAGATCACTCATTATCATTTCAAGTTCTACAGGAAAATAAGCCCAATGTTTGGCTACGTAGAGGATCATAACTCAGGAAGGTATAGCAAGGGGAAAGTTGTCATGGAGCCCAAGTTAGAACAGCTGAAATTTCAGTCACTTAGAAACAAAGTTGTAGGTTTCCAGATTAGTGCCTGCCTGACAATTACACGTTCCACACCAGAGGGAAGAAGAGAGGAAAAGAGAGTGTTAGTCAATCTGAAATCAATTTACTTGGAGCCAGAACAACAAAATACCCGCTTTTCTTGGAACAACTATGTTTCACAACCTAAAGTAGACAGTTGCAAGCATATGAGGAGAGCTCTGCTAGCATGTACTGACACACACTATACAGTCAAAGCAGTTCTTGTTTAAACGTAGCTATGTCGGATAAATGACAATTTGCTATAGTAAAATAAACTACCGTAAAACAGAAATATTCCAGTGCAGCTCCACTGAGACAGTAGCTGATGTTATAACCAGTCCGGAAGGATATACTGCTATATATGCATACAGTACGTCTGCTTCTAAAGTACCCCTACTACAAGCAACACGCTACTTACAAATTGCATCATACTAAGTCCACACTTACTCCTCCTTCCAGGAGGAAATCACATTGTGTATTGTATAATTAGTAAGATAAACAGAAAAGACAAGTTATACTTCTGAAATCTTCAAAGTGCTTCAGCCTACTTCCTCTCTCTACGCAAAGCAAAACTTGCATCAGAACAGCAAGTCCCCCGCAAGCACCACAACTTAAGGACATGGGACTCAAAGAACCATTGTCTGTCCGTTAAAGTTCTTTCATTCTGTACTCACCGATGACCATTTTGAAGATAAAACTTGATTTCCACCCTTTCCTCCTGCCGTGCACTGCAAAGAATCAAGGCCCTGCCTGAAGACAACTAACAACCCAGACAGTCTCAAACTAACAAGAACGAAGCAGCATCACCTTACTGATGTACGGAAACTCCAGTAATTTATCTTTCTGTTTCTGATACCATCCGCATTTACCACAAAAATGCCCAAGAGCTGCACTCTTGACAACTACGCTCAATCTCAACACTGCTCTCATCCAGTCCGTATCATAACAAGGTTTTCCAGTTTCTGCATGTGAAAGCTCTCCAAATGCACTCCTGACTCGATGAGCGCCTTATGTGAAAAGCCTTCGCTTCGGACTCAGCTTGAGTAGTAACATATGATTTTGTGGTGCTGCAACAACAACAGGTTTCGTTCCTTTCAGAACGAAGTGCAGCAAGTATTTGCATTCATTGTGACGCGCTTCCACGGCCCTACCAGAAGGCAATTTATTTCAAATACCAACCAGAAAAATCTCCCCTGTAATTTAAGCACTCATATCACTCATGTTTATATATTAAGTATATGGATTGCTCATTAAAACAGCATCTTAAGATCAAAATACTTACAAAAAGCAGAAGCAGAAGTGGAGTTACGACGATGCCCTGGAAAAAAAACATACATTTGTCTGTTAGTCAGGAAAGCAGAATACTCAATGCACTCTGATACACAAAAAAGCACAAATGTAATTCAATATCATAAAAATTAAGTGCCAGTAAGTCTAACTTCAGTCTCCAGCACACCTTTTTTTTTTTTTAAACAACGATACATCAACCATTTCAGGAACTAAACACTGTACAAAGTTGTTTTGTTTTTTTTTTTTATTTTAACTCTAGCTTCCCCTGTTTTGGACCTAAGCCCCTCTAATCCAGAAAACATGACAGATACGAATCCAACTAACTTTATATCTTCATAACAAACACACTTCTTTACAAAATTATCTTTAAAAACACATTCAAGCCCTCCCCTCATTGTGCCGTATTTTGACTGCTGTAAGCCACCCACCCTTGGGATCAATTCCCAAGCTACCCAATCCCAGGTCTTCATCTGAGCAAAAGCCACACATCAACCGTGGTGAGTTAGGTGTCGTGACTGTGTAATGTAAACTGATAATCCCTGAGGAAACGAGCTGAGATCTCAAAACTCACTTCACTTGATTAGACTTCATGTCTCACTGGTAGAAGACAAGTCTTTCATCTAATTTAATCACGCAGGACCACCTCAGCTTTCCACATCCCCCTGGCAGATGCAAGCAAAAGGATTTTTTGTCTTCACTGACAAGGAACAAGTTTAAAGCCGATGATTGGACAAAACAGAGGGTTTTAAGTTTCATGAGACCAATTCTTAAAATGAGTTGTTTGGGTTGGGAGTTAACGTGACGTGCTTCAGTTCCACGGCTGAAAAGAGCAATTCCCCATCACCCTCCCATCCCACTTCAATATTTTATTATTGCTCAATAAAATCATTTTATCATTCAATGCATGCTAATTCACAGAGCTTGCTCAGAACTTCCCTAAGACAAGACTGCTATTCATCTAAACATTTCTCAAGAATAACTCCTTTGGCTATACACAAACTTCACAGCTTAAAGAACAGAAATTCAAAACTTTCTTATGTGCCTCTACAGGGATGCTTATTTCCTGTTTGTTTGTTTGTTTTGCTCCACTTTAAAAATAATCAAACAAAAAGGCAGTTTTTCATTCATAACACCCCTCTACTTCGTTTGGAAGCTAGTGTAAAGAAAAGCCTTATGCAATTAGTGTTCTCTTGTTCTCCGGGTCCACGACAAGACGCTGTTCCAACGAAACACCGAAAATACACACCACAAGGATGGAGCGGGCCACAGATAAGCTGTGTAACTTGAAGGCATGGCAGAATTTTAGAGTATACTTCGAAATAAATACTATATGCCATATCTGGTAGCAAGAACTGAATTTGTGAACAGCAGCATCTGCAACGCTTAGACAGAAAAAATGACAGCAAAATCTGTATAAAGTGGGTGCAGCAGTCACTTCAGAGAACGAGCCACTACTATGTAAAAACTGCTAAGAACACCAGAGCCAGATCAGCCTCTTACTCCCTTTTCCCCACGGGTAATTACATAGCAAAGCTCAAAAAGTACCAAGTCCCCGAGTAGTCCCTAGGCACCCCTGCACTTTGGGATAGCAGAGCACCATTACAACAGGTTTCCAAGTTCAGACCCTTCTGGGCACGAGCAAAGAGGAGCACAAACCATAAAAATCACCAAGGTTGGAAAAGAACTCCAAGATCAACCATCCACTTATCACCAATATTTCCCACTAAACCACGTCTTTCAGTAGAGCACCTAAACACCACTTGGACACCTCTGGGGATAGTGACTCCACCACCTCCCTGGGCAGCCTGCTCCAGCACCCGATCACTCTTTCAGAGACAAAGTTTTTCCTAATGTCCAACCTGAATCTCTCCTGGCGCATCTTGAGGCCATTCATTCAGTAGCGGCACAGGAAAAGATACTCAACTCACCGCAACCTTCCTTCTGGTAGCATTACGCTCTCCCCTTCTATCCAGACTTAACAATCCCAGCTCCCTCAGTCTCTCCCCCTCACCAGCCCTTCTCTGGACATGCTCCAGGACCTCGACATCTTCCTTGTAGTGAGTGGCCCAAAACTGAACACAGTCCTCGAGGCAGGGCCTCCCCAGTGCTGAGTATATATGGATGATCACTTCCCAGCTCCTGGTGGCAACGCTGTTTCTAACCCAAGCCAAGTTGCCATTGGCCTTCTTGGTTCACTGTTGGCTCACATTCAGCTGAGTACTGAACAACACACTCAGGTCTGCTTCTTCCACACAATNTTTTTTTTTTTTTTATTTTAACTCTAGCTTCCCCTGTTTTGGACCTAAGCCCCTCTAATCCAGAAAACATGACAGATACGAACCCAACTAACTTTATATCTTCATAACAAACACACTTCTTTACAAAATTATCTTTAAAAACACATTCAAGCCCTCCCCTCATTGTGCCGTATTTTGACTGCTGTAAGCCACCCACCCTTGGGATCAATTCCCAAGCTACCCAATCCCAGGTCTTCATCTGGGCAAAAGCCACACATCAACCGTGGTGAGTTAGGTGTCGTGACTGTGTAATGTAAACTGATAATCCCTGAGGAAACGAGCTGAGATCTCAAAACTCACTTCACTTGATTAGACTTCATGTCTCACTGGTAGAAGACAAGTCTTTCATCTAATTTAATCACGCAGGACCACCTCAGCTTTCCACATCCCCCTGGCAGATGCAAGCAAAAGGATTTTTTGTCTTCACTGACAAGGAACAAGTTTAAAGCCGATGATTGGACAAAACAGAGGGTTTTAAGTTTCATGAGACCAATTCTTAAAATGAGTTGTTTGGGTTGGGAGTTAACGTGACGTGCTTCAGTTCCACGGCTGAAAAGAGCAATTCCCCATCACCCTCCCATCCCACTTCAATATTTTATTATTGCTCAATAAAATCATTTTATCATTCAATGCATGCTAATTCACAGAGCTTGCTCAGAACTTCCCTAAGACAAGACTGCTATTCATCTAAACATTTCTCAAGAATAACTCCTTTGGCTATACACAAACTTCACAGCTTAAAGAACAGAAATTCAAAACTTTCTTATGTGCCTCTACAGGGATGCTTATTTCCTGTTTGTTTGTTTGTTTTGCTCCACTTTAAAAATAATCAAACAAAAAGGCAGTTTTTCATTCATAACACCCCTCTACTTCGTTTGGAAGCTAGTGTAAAGAAAAGCCTTATGCAATTAGTGTTCTCTTGTTCTCCGGGTCCACGACAAGACGCTGTTCCAACGAAACACCGAAAATACACACCACAAGGATGGAGCGGGCCACAGATAAGCTGTGTAACTTGAAGGCATGGCAGAATTTTAGAGTATACTTCGAAATAAATACTATATGCCATATCTGGTAGCAAGAACTGAATTTGTGAACAGCAGCATCTGCAACGCTTAGACAGAAAAAATGACAGCAAAATCTGTATAAAGTGGGTGCAGCAGTCACTTCAGAGAACGAGCCACTACTATGTAAAAACTGCTAAGAACACCAGAGCCAGATCAGCCTCTTACTCCCTTTTCCCCACGGGTAATTACATAGCAAAGCTCAAAAAGTACCAAGTCCCCGAGTAGTCCCTAGGCACCCCTGCACTTTGGGATAGCAGAGCACCATTACAACAGGTTTCCAAGCTCAGACCCTTCTGGGCACGAGCAAAGAGGAGCACAAACCATAAAAATCACCAAGGTTGGAAAAGAACTCCAAGATCAACCATCCACTTATCACCAATATTTCCCACTAAACCACGTCTTTCAGTAGAGCACCTAAACACCACTTGGACACCTCTGGGGATAGTGACTCCACCACCTCCCTGGGCAGCCTGCTCCAGCACCCGATCACTCTTTCAGAGACAAAGTTTTTCCTAATGTCCAACCTGAATCTCTCCTGGCGCATCTTGAGGCCATTCATTCAGTAGCGGCACAGGAAAAGATACTCAACTCACCGCAACCTTCCTTCTGGTAGCATTACGCTCTCCCCTTCTATCCAGACTTAACAATCCCAGCTCCCTCAGTCTCTCCCCCTCACCAGCCCTTCTCTGGACATGCTCCAGGACCTCGACATCTTCCTTGTAGTGAGTGGCCCAAAACTGAACACAGTCCTCGAGGCAGGGCCTCCCCAGTGCTGAGTATATATGGATGATCACTTCCCAGCTCCTGGTGGCAACGCTGTTTCTAATCCAAGCCAAGTTGCCATTGGCCTTCTTGGTTCACTGTTGGCTCACATTCAGCTGAGTACTGAACAACACACTCAGGTCTGCTTCTTCCACACAATCCTTCTAGCACTCTGCCCAAAGCCTGTAGCACTGCCTGGGGTTCTTGGGGCCAAGGTGCAGGACCCAACACTTAGTCCTGTTAAACTTCATCCCACTTGCTTCAGTCCAGCTATCCAGTCTGTCCAGATTGAGCAGGATGTGATGCACCAGAAGCATGCTGTACTCCAAATGAGCGCTGAGCACACTGCCAGAAGTTGAGTACAGACATCTCTCCCCTAAACCTGAAGAAACCCCACTGATTCAGTACAACCAGCCACTGCACACACGGTATCTCAGTACACGGCAGAAAAACACAGAGGTAAAAACTAAACTAGAGCAACACAACCCTCTGCTTTATCTAGCTAACAGATAAAGACAGCATCCCCCTCTGTAAGACAGGATCTATGACTTGGCATGTATTTGCCTTCAGAGCTTTGAGATATTAACACAACGGACAACAACCACTGCAAGTTCAAAGTGTGCAATGTCATAAACAAAACATTACCTCTGTGACAGTAACGCTTCCTCATGATTCCATAAGCGGAGAGGAAGAGAATCCCTATACAAATCACAGATCCCTGACCGTGCCTGTTGAGAGTCTGGCCTTCAAAAGGTCATTTCTTGCAATTCTTCAATGTTTTGCTATTAAAGCTAGAGATCTGAATAAGCAGAAGCGAGTTTCCTGTTGTCTCACCACAGAAACNTAAAGCCGATGATTGGACAAAACAGAGGGTTTTAAGTTTCATGAGACCAATTCTTAAAATGAGTTGTTTGGGTTGGGAGTTAACGTGACGTGCTTCAGTTCCACGGCTGAAAAGAGCAATTCCCCATCACCCTCCCATCCCACTTCAATATTTTATTATTGCTCAATAAAATCATTTTATCATTCAATGCATGCTAATTCACAGAGCTTGCTCAGAACTTCCCTAAGACAAGACTGCTATTCATCTAAACATTTCTCAAGAATAACTCCTTTGGCTATACACAAACTTCACAGCTTAAAGAACAGAAATTCAAAACTTTCTTATGTGCCTCTACAGGGATGCTTATTTCCTGTTTGTTTGTTTGTTTTGCTCCACTTTAAAAATAATCAAACAAAAAGGCAGTTTTTCATTCATAACACCCCTCTACTTCGTTTGGAAGCTAGTGTAAAGAAAAGCCTTATGCAATTAGTGTTCTCTTGTTCTCCGGGTCCACGACAAGACGCTGTTCCAACGAAACACCGAAAATACACACCACAAGGATGGAGCGGGCCACAGATAAGCTGTGTAACTTGAAGGCATGGCAGAATTTTAGAGTATACTTCGAAATAAATACTATATGCCATATCTGGTAGCAAGAACTGAATTTGTGAACAGCAGCATCTGCAACGCTTAGACAGAAAAAATGACAGCAAAATCTGTATAAAGTGGGTGCAGCAGTCACTTCAGAGAACGAGCCACTACTATGTAAAAACTGCTAAGAACACCAGAGCCAGATCAGCCTCTTACTCCCTTTTCCCCACGGGTAATTACATAGCAAAGCTCAAAAAGTACCAAGTCCCCGAGTAGTCCCTAGGCACCCCTGCACTTTGGGATAGCAGAGCACCATTACAACAGGTTTCCAAGCTCAGACCCTTCTGGGCACGAGCAAAGAGGAGCACAAACCATAAAAATCACCAAGGTTGGAAAAGAACTCCAAGATCAACCATCCACTTATCACCAATATTTCCCACTAAACCACGTCTTTCAGTAGAGCACCTAAACACCACTTGGACACCTCTGGGGATAGTGACTCCACCACCTCCCTGGGCAGCCTGCTCCAGCACCCGATCACTCTTTCAGAGACAAAGTTTTTCCTAATGTCCAACCTGAATCTCTCCTGGCGCATCTTGAGGCCATTCATTCAGTAGCGGCACAGGAAAAGATACTCAACTCACCGCAACCTTCCTTCTGGTAGCATTACGCTCTCCCCTTCTATCCAGACTTAACAATCCCAGCTCCCTCAGTCTCTCCCCCTCACCAGCCCTTCTCTGGACATGCTCCAGGACCTCGACATCTTCCTTGTAGTGAGTGGCCCAAAACTGAACACAGTCCTCGAGGCAGGGCCTCCCCAGTGCTGAGTATATATGGATGATCACTTCCCAGCTCCTGGTGGCAACGCTGTTTCTAACCCAAGCCAAGTTGCCATTGGCCTTCTTGGTTCACTGTTGGCTCACATTCAGCTGAGTACTGAACAACACACTCAGGTCTGCTTCTTCCACACAATCCTTCTAGCACTCTGCCCAAAGCCTGTAGCACTGCCTGGGGTTCTTGGGGCCAAGGTGCAGGACCCAACACTTAGTCCTGTTAAACTTCATCCCACTTGCTTCAGTCCAGCTATCCAGTCTGTCCAGATTGAGCAGGATGTGATGCACCAGAAGCATGCTGTACTCCAAATGAGCGCTGAGCACACTGCCAGAAGTTGAGTACAGACATCTCTCCCCTAAACCTGAAGAAACCCCACTGATTCAGTACAACCAGCCACTGCACACACGGTATCTCAGTACACGGCAGAAAAACACAGAGGTAAAAACTAAACTAGAGCAACACAACCCTCTGCTTTATCTAGCTAACAGATAAAGACAGCATCCCCCTCTGTAAGACAGGATCTATGACTTGGCATGTATTTGCCTTCAGAGCTTTGAGATATTAACACAACGGACAACAACCACTGCAAGTTCAAAGTGTGCAATGTCATAAACAAAACATTACCTCTGTGACAGTAACGCTTCCTCATGATTCCATAAGCGGAGAGGAAGAGAATCCCTATACAAATCACAGATCCCTGACCGTGCCTGTTGAGAGTCTGGCCTTCAAAAGGTCATTTCTTGCAATTCTTCAATGTTTTGCTATTAAAGCTAGAGATCTGAATAAGCAGAAGCGAGTTTCCTGTTGTCTCACCACAGAAACAGACAGAAGAGACGCATTCACATTAAAAAACAGATGCCGTTGCTGAATCAGATTAATTTGATGTTAATGTTTTATTTTGATACGGAGCGCTAGTTGGAAAAAGCAGGGACTACATGAACAGCAAGGATTTTTCCATGCAGTTGCACTGCATTGACTGCGATGGCTCCCGGGTACAAGCAAGGCAAGATTTGTTAGGGGAGTGAGGGCTAGCAGACTGACCAGGAGATGGGAAAAACAGATAAACTCTGTATACGTAGAGCTCATTGAGGCGGGGTATGAAAACGCTTGATGTGCTTTTATGTGCAAAACCCATCTTTAGGTTTCTATTCCAGATTTGAAGAAGGGTTTACATGAGTAAGGCATATCTAACAGAAGGTACTACCTTTCCCTGCACACACCGTCTCACTCCACTCACTGACTTGCAATCAGAGATGCGCTCTTCTGCAAGCTCTTACGCATCGTGTGATGTACCTCAGCTCATACCTACTGCAGAAGAACATGCAGAGCACGATCAAACTAAAGCCAACCAATGTTAATGACAACTACTCATTTCTAAAGCAAAAAAAAGTGCAGCTTCCTTTAATTTACCTGATCTCATTCTGCCCATGCTAGCAAACGCAACAAGGACAATGCGTTATACATCCAAATAAATCTACGGGTTTAAAATATTTTGACTATTACTTTTTCTCTCTGGTGGTGTTATCTAAATTGCACTACTCTTTTCCCCGCTTTGCTTTCCAGGCAAGTGCTGTCAGATAGTGTAAGGAGATAAACAGATTGGAGATTAGCACTTCTAGCAGAAGCTGAGCATGTGCCCTTGAGAATGCAAGGTCATTACATGGTTTTAGCATCTTCAAAGTTCGGGTGGAGCGTTAAGCTTTCCGACTGCTGCCCACAGCGGAGTCAAAGTTGTAAAGTGACTGCCGTTTGCTATCAGCAGAAAACTTTCAAGAAATCCATTTACACCTCTGATGTGAAAGACTGGCTGAATATATTTCAACAATTTCAGTGGAAAAGGAAAAAAAAATCTCAACGTGACCCAAGATACTGATACAAAATAGGAGTCGGAACAGCCATAGTAGATACCTGTAAATACACTTCATAGCAAGCATCGTGAAACATGTCTTGATGTTGAACTCTCTTAAGAGACTTAAAATACACATGTGTCTGTGAGCATGCACATGCACTTGAACAGGAAAGGGGGACCTGGAGATGCATTTAATTACTATTTGCCCTGTATAGATAAATAGGCTAAGAAGCTCTTAAGAGGTTTCAATCAGTACAGCACCGCTGAAAAACAGATATGAAAAGGTGTTTTCTTCTCCCAGAGAACATATAGAATTGATATGTGTAATTGGCTGCCAGATTAGAAAGCAAAAGGAAAACGCATGATGGATTGGCATCTGTAACGGCAAATCATTAGGAGAGAAATTATGCAAATAGCAAGAGCAAGGTGGGCACAGATCCAAAGGGACACATGGCAGAAGACGAGTAAGGATTATTGTAATGAGGCATGAAATATAGGTGAACTTTCCTTCCTCTCCTTTACTCACATATTTCCAAGCAATTTTTCTTCATTCTCCCAGGTCAGCAGTGTGACACGCACGTGGCAATTAGTAAGTCAGAAAACAAACAAAAAAGCAACCTTTAACCAAAGCAGCCTCTGGCTTGTCTTAAGAAACACAATTAGAAAGCACAGAACAAATGTATATTCTCTGAAATCAATTACTATATGCCAAAAAGTACCTCAAAGCAGGGCACAAAAGGAGCAGAAGTGTAAGCAGAGTTAAGTTATAAGCTAAATAAAGGTTAGTAAAAATCGGTGGGACAGTTCTTAGATTGCTACTGATACGGTAGTGTGTGAGAAAACTGGCACCGAACTCTGAAAAAACAGGAACAAATGACAGATGAAACAACCTACGTCTGTGTACCACAGTTTCTTGTTTGTTCCCTCACTTGTCCCTGACATTTAGAAAAAAAAAAAAGATCAGGTCCCCACATACCCTACTTCCCAATGAAAGACAATCTCCGTAGATATGTTCACAGCACGAGATACAGCTTGAAACACACACTACTTACATTTCTAGTTGTGCCATTTGCTCTTTTGGTTTTATGCTTGGAAGTGGCATTCCAAGCCAACTCCATCTACCTAAACAAAGGACTGCAAGCCTTCCCCTACCATCACCACTTGCTGAAGGCACAGTGCCACAGTCCCACACCGTGACACAATGCCTGTATAAGACACCGCTAAACGGACACGATATTATGTTAGGTACCCTTTTCACTCAACTGATTTAAAACAGAGCTCCACGCTGCCCTATTTTGCTCTCACTGTAGTTTCAGACATTAAATAAATATTGACTCCTAGCATGGAAACAGGACTTTCATAAACAGCCAACAGTTTCTGGAAAAAGTTGCCTCCTGCCTTCTTCCACACACTCCCTGCTTATCTGGAATGACACAGAGCCTCTTGATATACAGAACAGAAAAAGTTAAAAAACCTTACTGCTAAATAAACTTCTTTGGTCACGAGTCAGAATAGCAAAAACAACAACTACTAAAAGTCAGGTTGGGACGGCCTGTGCAAGCCCTTGTGAAATCACCCCTTTGTGCTAAATGAGGTTCTAACAGAAAAACGTTGCACAGGCAACTGTGTATTTTGCACATCAAATTAAATCATTTTAATATGACTTCAAGCCTGTAACTGAAATGATTTTGGAAAACATTTCAGCACATTATTATATAGACCAAGTGACTGCAAGAGCCTGCGTGGGAATCTTTTTCCAGACTCTTTTAAACAGCTTTTAATACTTGCCTATTTGTGGCCATAAAAACTATGCTGCTCATTCATTTCTACTTACAGACAATATTGAAGACGACAAATTTCAGTTGAATTAGATGCTGAACTACATCTCAATTTCCACACTAACACATACTTTCCCCCTCTTTCAAACTAAATGTCCATATAAATGACAAATATTAGGTTTTTATCTCCTGCCATTTCAGAGATTTAGTCAGAACTGCGCTATCTGTTGTGCTCCATTTCAGTCACTGCCCTCCAACGCAACTCCAGTGCTCTCGTGCTGATCCCCCACGGGCATCACAGAGGCTTCTGATGCCAAGTAATCAGTTGTCTTACGCTCTGCAATTTTATTATGTTCAAAGTTAAGTTGCAGAAGGCAGTCTTTTAAAAGTCCCCTACTGCACATCCCTTCTTCACCAGCTATTCCAAAGGGTGTTATTGGATCTGAGAAGACTTATAAAATTGCAGGACTTCAGAGTGAAAATTTTAATTTAGCTCTTTATTGTACTGTTTTATATCAAATGATTGATCTGAATGCAGGGTAGGAAGAACAAAGGCTTTATGAATTGATGTTTTTAGGATGCCAGATATACACATAATATGAGAATAAAGTATACTGAAAAAAGCATGGTCAAATTCACACATTTTGTTAATTTCGCACACTACAGCACTGAGACAACGAATTACAAGTCAGAATTCAACATACGGTTTTGCACAACCCTAATTCAACTACAGGAATAAATATTTACCACAACAACAGCTGCAACACACTCAATTAGGCAAATAAAGGATTTTAATAACAAAGCCATAACATTAGAAATGCTGTGTCAAATGGCCTTTCCTTTATTGAGGGGACAACACAAACCACATTTCACATCACCTATGAGATTACACGTAGCACTTTGTGAACTGTTCCACACGTTGCACCATCTTTGCTCCGTTGTGCCAACTCAGTGTCCTCCTCTATAGGAAGGGAAACTTGAAAGCACTGATAGTATTAAAAAGCACACCAGCAAAAGACAAACGTGGAATACAAAAGCATTTTCACAATTAATAAGTAATCACTAATTGCAAACGTTCCCCTTACACATAGTTTGTGCAACTAATCAAAATGAAATCAAAAGCAGACAGAATTCAGTACTTCCAAGCAATAAAACCTGGAACAAAACACAGCGATCTCAAGTAACCGCATAGCATCTCTACAGCTGTCACAAATTAAGATTAGTAAATAAAATCAAAAGGAGAAGTTCTCTCTTTTTATCCAGTAAGTTTGAAGGTTCAGGTTCCAGTACAGGGTTGAGAGTATGAAGAATTTCACAAAGGTAAAACACAACACAGTTATAGTTCGCCCAGCTTCCCAGCAGAGGGCATCTTCAGTACATCAGAAATTTTCTTCTTCGCCAGCAATAATTCCATAAAGACACAGAAGTTTTGTAGGTACTTTAAAAACTTCCTCGGGCTTTGAAGGTGCTATTGGAATAGCACCCAGAACGATGCACAAAATACAAAGTAATCTGAATCCAAGTTGAAATGAGTGCTTCCATAAAAATGCCACGAAAACCCACAGCCTGTGGTCAGAACAGCAATACTGCAGCAGTAACAGAATGGAACTGAGTTAGACGGGAGTCGTCTGGCAAACAGCATCTGTGATGAACAGAGGATACTGCTGGCTGGGAGAACTGCTCCTGGCTGCACTTCCTTCACCTACAGCGGTCCCCCCGCTACTGCACATGATCAAGGAAGGCTATGAAGGGCCTTTGCACACCTCTCTGGAAAAAGAGCAAGACAGCCGCCCGCTCCAACACGTAGCACCTTGCCGCAGCTTCCTGTTGGCTGTCTCCTACACAAGGCATTGACGCAGGTACCCTGCCGGTATCTTCGATTCGTACAGTGACACTGCTAAGCCTGGAGCTCCAGCCGTTTCCTATTTCCTCTCCACTCACTCTTGCTGAGCATCAATCTTAGCCTCAACACTTGCTCCCTCTCCTTTACATCCCACCCCACCTAGATGCTTCTACATTTCCTCACCTGGACAACCCTCTTCCCTAATTCCAGCTCAGTAACTGCAATCTGTTCATATTCGCATTTATTTCTTGTGCAGTGTTGGCACTGAAGACACTGAATTCTATACTTAGCACGGGAACTGAGTTTACATGTTTCCACAAAGCGGGCCTTCCCTAAAGGAAGCATAAGAACTAGAAAGAGACTCTTCTTATCAACCAGCACGCCAATGCATTTTCTGATCTACCTCCTTTCCTTCGCAAAAATCATTCTGACACTACTATGCTCTCTCTCCAACATAAGGCTCCCAGTTCACCTAGAGCAAGCTCAGTGGGACTGAGGAGGGAAGAAACGCAGCCTAGAGTACTAGGGTGCGTGGATACTTAAGCATGCACAGTAAAGACGGAAGAAACTTATAATAAAGAAACACTAAGTCCAATGTAAGCTAGCGCAGTGTTAAGAGCACATAATTTCTCCTTTGCTTTGTGCGTAGTATGTGCACTAAAACACCATTCTGAATAAAAGTTATTTTGCCATTTAATTTAAAGGCATGTTTTCTGGAAGGAGATTACAGATTCCTCCTGTCTTTGGATCTGCCTAGACTAACAACTACATCTTAATTTTTCGTTACTAAGGCAACATTAATAGCGAAACAGGCAGACTCAGCACTCAACCAGCTACCTCCAAACTGTTTCACAACAGGAAAGGACGGCACGCTAGATGGTGCTGTGGGACCTTCCAGAGGAAAAAAACCATCCTTTTAAAGGAGAAGCCACCCTACCCAAATTAGCCATCTCATCTATTCCATGTTTTGAAACACTCTGAGGAGTATTAAGTTACAACCTTGAGAAAACAGAACCACAGAAAATAAAGGAATGTACGAAACAAGAATTGTTCTGATTGGTACTACTTCTTGGAATTGTTAAGTGTCCCTTTTCCACTGGAATGGTTTTTTTACCTGTTCCCAAAAGAAGGTTTTCCTATGTTCTCCGCCAGGAGTAGTTGCAGAAACCTGTAAGATAAGCTGTGACAAGAGCTGACAAACTACAGAAAGAAGCAGTCATCACAACAGATACTCTCTCTTTCCTCCTATAGTCTCTTTGGTAACTGAAAACCATTTGAACAGCGCAGTGCCTGAATGAATACACCACTGATACCTGAACTGTTTGACATACGTACTTGGTTTAAATAAACTCCAAATGAACTCCTATCTCCTTCATTTTCACTAAAGCCAAGATCCTCCAACAGTGCAAGAATACAACACTGCACAACTCCTCTACGACTTGATATAATAAACAGGAACGTTGTGCCAACAAAAACCCGTAAGCGTTCACTCACTGATCAGCATTAGTAAAGCACTTAACTGGCATTGCAAAGGTCTCTTAGGGAAATTTCAAATTCAGAAATACCGCTTAAAAAAAGCTACAGATACAGCGCTGGATTAATACTCACCCAAACAGCAACTTTGTTCTGTGGTAGCAAAGAAACAATCTCTACAATCACACCAACACTACAGTTTGTCTGGAAATATAGAAATTAGACAGCTCATGTTTGTTTTATCAGGAAAATTTCTCATCAGGAAAGGTGCTAACTACATCCTAAGATGAGAAATGCTGTCCAAATTCCTTTGAGATAGATGTGCTTAGGACTCTGCAGGATCACAAGCCTGCCAGAAAGTTAAGCTAATAACAATTAGTGTGTGACTGAGCTCGCTCACGTGTTCTTTTTGTTTTCCATAGTCCCTAAATTGTTTTATTAAAATGTCCAACAAAGCTCATTCAAACTCTTTTCCCTTACTATTCCTTACTATGATTTCCTTTCAGAACAGAGCATTTCAAAAGCATTAAGCCAAAGCCAAGAAAAAAGCACACACGTGTGCATGCGCACACATATACACAAACACACAAAACCCAGCCCCCAGTATGGTAATCTATATTGCTTGTGTTCTTGTGCTGCCTGCCTGGCCCCAAGTCATCAATAATGAATAGAAACGTACAGCTACAGCAGTAGCCTGTGTCATGAGCTTGTCAAGGATTTTTGAAAAGGAACAAAAACACACGGTTGCCATTCGATTGCATCTTCTTTTGCAAATATGGGACAGAGAAAAAGGGGCATTTCAAAAGGGGAGATATGATTAACCCGTTTCATAATAACTGATGGTCTCTTCCACCGTACAGAATTGAAAATGATTTGCTTGCAGTGCAACCAGTATTCTCCTAGGCCTGTGAAGTCAACAATACCGCTGATTTTGAGCACAGGGAGGAAATGCTTTCTATTTCAAGATAATGAATACATAATGAAAGGGAGTCGAATAGCACTGTTTGCATAGAGGGAGGAAAAAATGGCTTTGTTTTCCAAGAAGGTAATAAGTTCAGCCTCAGATAAAATGCTTATTGGACAAAGTCAATGAACGTAAACACATATTCACAGAGTCAACGAAAGCAACTGCCTTACTGAAGGCATGCAGATCTTAATAAATTAAACAGTATTTAGAAAATATATGATTACTTTATCTTTCATTTCTTTAACGTTCCCGCATAAATTTCTATAGACAGGGTGAGCGTAGTCTTGCAGAAGTGATCACGTGACATCGTACAACCACGGCCCCGGGCTGCATGTGTGGCACATCTCAAATGTCTTCAGGACATGCACAACGCGAACCCAGCTGCAACAGCAAATCTTGCTTGCTTTCTACAACTGCATAAATTACAGAATAAGTCAGGCACTGTATTTTCAAAACGCTGACTTTCGTAGTAACTTCTGCAGCAGGTGAGCCATTAGCCAGGCTCCACTTCAGAAGACATGACCAAGGAAACTTCTTTTCATGAAGCCTGGGACTAAATCATTTGTGTAAGAAATGAAAGCATGTACGCACGTGCTTTTACACACAAACCAAGAGCAAGACATCTCAACTCAAATAATGCTGTCACACCACCTTTTAGAGAAGCAAACAGCAAATAAAAGCACACGACTTAAAAATCACGCTAAGATTCACAAAGCAGCCATCAGGAACGCACCACTCCACGCGCTGACCCAGCATTACACTGTGACAACGGCTTTTAATGCACAGAACAGGTTATTATATTATTCAGCCAAGCCGCGTCTAAGTCGCTGAACGTTCCCGGGTTGAATACGTTACCAATGACTGAAGATGAAAACAAGAACATGAAGAAGCCTTTTCTCTCGTCAGATAATAAAATAACTGCCTCAAACATCACAAATCACCACAGCGCGCTGAGGATAAAAAGCCCCAAACTGCAGAGAAATGGTTGTGCGGGTTAACTGGGTGCAAGCAAGATTATTTAGTTACAAAAGAAATTTTGCTCCGTTTCAAGAGTTAGCAAATCATTTCATAGCAGCTGTTTCTCAGTTTTAACTCCACACATGCCTCAGCACAACCAGATGGATCATTATCCATCTCACCAATTCCATACAAGCTGTAAAAGAAGCCTCTTCTCTCCGGGTGACAGTTTCCTACCATTCCGTACACGCTCAGCTCCTCTATCGCCCATGGTTCAAACACACAGTTGAGAGCACCAAGCTTCTCTATTTTCTTGCACCTCTTGTGCTTTGTTTTGGACATCCTCACTGAGATGACCATCTGCATAACATGCATTTTAAAGCGCTCAATATGCGCACTGGCGAGAAGAAAATGTAACTTTCTGCTCACCTGCAGTAGGTTGGGTCAAAATCCACATTCTTGTGTATCAGTGCCATACAGCCTCACGGTATCTCAGTTTTATTTTTAACCAATTGCTTCAAAGATGTCCATTTCTTAAAAACTATTCACCAGATACAGATTGCACAGTCAAGACGAAAATGAAAGGCTTTGTTCAATTACACACTAACTAAGGAGTCATAGATGACCCGTTTGGATGAGGTGCTGCTTACAACACCCACCCCTCAACCCAACGCTCTGTATTTCTGATTTCCGTAAAAAGTGATGCTGCTTTGGAAGCACGCAGGAAAACAGTTGTGTCTATGAATCCATCGCTTTCAAAGAGCCCTGTCTCCACTGACCTCGTGATGACAGGTCCGGAGAAAATTCATCTCCCCAGGTACGTACTGGTGGGCCTCAGTGCCATCTCCCTTGCAAGCAGAGCAGAGCGCTGCACAGGCAGGCTCCAGGCTGCCCAGGACCCACCTCACACTAGCCCAGAGTGAGGTAACGATAAGCAAGACAACAAGCAAGAGGTCAACACACGTGCAGTGAGGGTTCTGTGGGTGTCTTCTGATGAAGGCAGCACATCACCATTCACATGGGAACAGTGACAGCTGCACACACTGGGCATAAATGGGAGCAGGTAAGATGCAGATAAGATGTAGAAAACTAAGAACTCAGGCAGAGGCAGCCCAAAGAACTAACTGGAAAACAGAAAAAATAAAAGGAGAGGAAGATGGTGAAGGGGGGCTGAGGGCAAACAAAAACTTGGCTTTGTACTTCGATTTCCTCTATGGGCTCCCACCGCTGAAACTTGCCGTTAAAAGGAGCCCACCTTTCCCGTCTGGTACAAACGCTGGTTTTGCACTTAAATCATCTGCTCTGAAATGAAGATCTTTGATTCCGTAACATAGAGTATTTCCAGAGGGGAGAAATTGTCTCTGAAAACAAAACAGTCCTCGTCTAGCAAAGATCGCATAGGCATCGAAAGGAGATGGCATGTGAGAGCAGAACCAAATAAGTATTTCTTTCACAGCCCCCACAAGAAAGGCTTTTTGATTTGTGCTCCAAGGGCTCAAATGGCAAGACAGCATTAACTCAGAAGGTGTTTCTTGCATTACAAAAGGTAAAACGAGGGTACAACAGAAAGAGGTTATCCGAGACCTCCACCTTCCCCTGCTAAGGGCAGGAGTCCTCAGCCTACACTGTACCTCTGTGCTCCCCGCCCCAGGCTTCGTCCAGACTCTTTCCAAAGCACAACTGAAAGGCTGAAGGTTCACAACACGGGGTTAGATGATCTGTGGACTTAGAACTTCCAAAGAGCCCGGCCCCCTGTCTCTAGGATAACTCTCCTTCTGCAAGTAGAACACATTCCTTGTTAGAGTGAAATCCCTTATAATTAATCACTTAAATGACATGCCACACACATTCAGAGAACCTCGTTAGATGAAGGGACAACACATGTCCTCAAGGCTTTTAATTTATACTGAAGACTTCCGGGCTTTTCTAAGCAACTGGAGATTTGCCTTCGCCTACTCTTGTGATTAACACCTTTCACGAAGCGCTTCATCTTGCGAGTGGCAGACAGCGCTCTCCACAGAGCTCACACAACTAGTAATTCCCCACTACCTCCACCCTGAATGACTGAATATGAATATGTGAATTGCTGAGAGACATGCAACTCCTCACTCATCCCAAGACGAGTAACTGACCCGATTTTCAAAGTAGTTTTCAGGTGCCTCAATTGGTCAAGGGGAAATCGAGGTAAGCAAACTCATGTTAGTGTTCCACACCAATGTAAATTACCAGCTGACACCACTTCACAATTAAAGAAAAATGAACAGCTCATCACACAGCTCAGTATAAGCTGTTAGTAACTGGTAGCTATCATTATGAAGCAGCTTTAGTCCCCGTCTGATGGAGGAGAGGTTAAGCAGCCAGCATTCTGAAGAGGATGCCTTACAGATGAGAAACACAGCAACTCCTGACTGGCTGAGCCTGCAAGGCACACCTCAGAGAGGGAATCCTGACCTGCTGTTTCAGGTATCACCAGTTGGTAACCAAGTCTTATTGTTATAATTGCCATTTCAGCGTGAAAAAGATCCCACTTCCTAACTTCTCCTGAAGTTTTGCGGCCTATTCACACAGGCGGCAGAATATAAAATAGCTGCTTCAATTACTTACACGCAATTGTTTCTCACATCTCAAAAGCAATTACATCTCTAAGGCAACTCAAAGGTACATAAGGTATGTTTGCATAATCCCACAGTGGTACATTAAGGCCCTGTTACCCAAAAGCAACAGCATCAATAACATCCTCACATCCAGACCCAACACCAAAGAGATCAGCCCTTTATCCCAAAGAGCAGGAACAACCATTCCGTAGGTTAGAAGCAGCAATAACTTGCACTGGGTGTTTCCAGTATCAGTGCTGTAAATGAGCCGCCAGCCATCTAACATCTCCAGAAGTTTGTAACCTCTTTGTTCTGCAAAGGTAGAGTAAGGGAAGAGCCTCAGGATACCCTACAGTGCAAGCGTACCCAGGGAACAGTTTGCCAGACGCCTGCCAGCATGTTCCACACACACAAATTGTCTGCTACGAAACTGCTGAGTTACTTTTGATGCACCTCATACAAGTGAGTTTTTTAAATGTAAATATTATATTTAAATCAGCATTTCTGCTTTGCCTACAATCAAAAGCCTCCAACATCACAAATCACAGCAACCAGGCAGGCTAGCAACCTAGACAGACAGACAGAGGGAGTTCAGTCAGTCAGCAATAAAAAGCCGTGGCTGTCTGGCTTCAGGGAGAAGAAAATTGCTTGGATGATCACTTCAGCGCTCTACTAGGTGATGCACTATTTTATTCCTTCTGATAGCTGCAGTTTAAAAGAACTCAAAACAGGAAAATGTACATGTAAAGGCTGAGCAAAGATGTGGACTGAAGCTTGATTTTGTTTGGTTTCAAATTCACACTTTTGATAGAGCCTAGGGAACCAGAGACAGAAAAAAGGAAACTGTCCCCGAGCGCCTGACAGAATCAAAACTGAAAACAGCTGCTGAAGTCACCAGCTACTTGTAGAGTGGGTTTCAGAGCAAAGGGCCGTGCCGTGCGGCCTCCGTAACCCGAGCAGGTGTCACTGCAGCATACCTGTCAACAAAGCAAGACATTCATCACCTGAGACACGTGGTTGCAATTAAGCTCACCACGATTCACCAGTATACAGGAAAATGCAGTTCCATTCATGTCACCTGCAGCTGCACAGGAACGTTACTCGCCTGTTTACTATAGACCTAAGCCTAAAGGTGCTAGGCACTTCCAGCTGCTCCTAGAAGGAGAGAGGCATCCCTCACCATGAAGGAAAAAAGTGGGTTTTTCTTCCCCTTTTAGAAGAGATGCAGTATGGAGGCTGAAAATTCCCTGTACTCTCCACTTTATTTATACGTAAGCAGTTACAGCGCTACTAAAAAGTTAATTTCTTCTGTCAAAGTGACCGGCCTTCTTCCTCCCCAAGCTCTCTCCTTTCTGTCCCTTTCTGTCATCTTTCTCAAAGTCGTTTCCAAAAAGGCTGAGCATAACCCTTGAGAGTGCTTACTTCCAAGCACACATCACAAGGGAACCTGTGTCCAGCAGGAAACTGAGGCTCACCCCATTTTTTGTCACAGGTATTTCTTCACAGCGCTCTTCCTGGTGACATCAAGCAACGCATTCATGCTTCATTACCAGTCCCAAGAACTCACAGTGCTGTCTTCAGTTTCCAGTGACTCCTGACTGCTCAGCTCAGACCCTGAGCCGGCACGGCAATCGGCAAATAAATCTGATTTGGTCATTTACCCAGCGAGCACAGAGCACCAAGAGGAGCGCTTCCAGATTTGACAAATAATCGCTGTCTTAGATACCGCACACGTACGTCTCCCTGAAGTTGACGACCCATCTGTAGAATACTTATTACTAGCAGCAATAACCATTCTGGCTAAGCGACTATTCTCTTCCAAGGGTAATAGCATCTGCTTACATAAAGGGATATTTTTGGCACATCCTCAGGGTCTTCTTTCTTCTGCCCTGCTGCCAAAACTCTGATCAGGTATGCAGGGCACCTACAGCACACCCGCATGCCCCAGGTAATGAGCCCTCGCACTAGTAAGAGAGCATCTAGCCGAGCTGCAGATGGACAGGGTGCTGCTTGTTACTTAACCCTCGGGTTTCCTTCACACATCTCTTAAGGAACTGACTGAGCGCCGCACACCGTAAGTTTCTCTCTCAATGCACACCATTGAGAGTTTCCTAAATAAAATCATTTCTGAGCATTTTGCTGGGAGCTGAGTTTAAAGACATAAATTATCGATGTTTCACCTAAAACATAGCCCTGATATTTCCTCTTTCTACTAACAGGTTAGAAAATAAAACATTCCTAAAGTGTTTCCCTGTGACCATCCTCACACACCCCTCCACTTGAAAAATTGATCACCTCAGATAAGAACTAATTTACGCCCACGGTTTACTAAGCCAAGAAACTCTCATTTGAAGAGAAAAAAGCTGCAGTGAGTGTCTATACTCTGACAAATGGCAAAAAGCACAGCTGATTTAACAAATGAGTGCTCAATCAATGGTGCACTGAGGCACACGACAAAGGGAAGTCAAAACCCATTACATTCAAGAACCTCCTTTAAATTCCACTTCAGTGCACTGACCCTGTTGCTCAATGTTAAAGACTTTACAAGGTTTTCGGAAACATTTAGAAGAGCTTTTGTTTTGGCATTCACTCAGCTGCACCTCACAATTAACACTGCCAGACTCCTTTCTAATCAATTATTCATTACGATTACTAGCATATCTTTTGAGCGCCTTAACTTCACATCAGAAGTGTGCGAGGGATGACACATGCATGTGTACTTTGCAGAATAAAAGGCAGACTCTAAGCAGGTTTTAACGCTAAATGAGTACAAGGCTAAAAGAAGCGAAATCAACACTTTTAGTCAAAGTTGAGCTTCAGGCGAGCTGCAGGCAGTGCACAGCATGAGAGAATTTGGCTCCAGAAAGTGCCCATGTGTTGACAGCTGAATAAGAGTTTGAAGGCTTAATGGTAAGAAATGTTCCGTCAACGATAATGTTACACGTTACTTACTCACTTAGCTACTCATCTTCTGCAGCCTTGACAGCTAATGACGCAAAATCCATTCCACAGAAGTTCTGCTATTAGCTATACTAACATGTTTTATTGCGGTTACCACGGCTAACATTTTTCCCAGTCCAACAAAACAGAAGATAATTTCAGGACTAACTATAAGACACAACAGCGCTGAGAAATGAAGGCAGACCCATCTGAAAACCTGCTCAAATTAAAGGAAAAATATGAATGAACTTGAGCATATTTCCACAAATCTATTTAGAACACGTGAGGAATAAATTCATGCCACGGTACAACCTACTCTATTAAACACCACACGTTGGCAAGGGAAGGATATCAAGGCTATTTGTACCACTTAACATTAAGGCATATAACTTAAACGTACAGGATAAGAGCCTGGGCTTTCCATTTAAGTTCCATCAGAAATCTAAGTCGGGCACAAGCGAGAGGGTTTAAATGCTTCTCCCGACATTACACCAGTCATCTCTATTAAAACGGTTGCAATCTTAGTTTCTTAGTTTCTATACAACTGTTTTACCTGGGTCATAACAAGCAGTCAACTAGAGCCCTGCATGGTAGTTGGAAGCAGCTATGATTGGGAGCACCGATTCTGCAGGACCTAGATACTGTCAGCTAAGGCTTGCTGACAACAGCATCACTGCCAGTGTTACACAACACATACACATACACACGCACAGACCTCAGAACGAATATAAACTTCATCTAATTGCTTTTAAGTTCTGCCTTTTCTAATCATCACAGCATGGGAAAAGTCCACGGGAAAAACAAGAGAAAGAATAAAATTACCGAAAGGAATCAAAAGGTAGAGCCGCAACTGTTCAAGTGCCAACAATTCTACTAGAATAGAACTCAGGTGCCTGAAGCTAAGTGAACTTTCATTTTATAAAACCTCACGGCCTTTAAGTGCAAGCAAGTCTGTGTCCGTCCAATAACAACTTAGCGGAACGAAAAAGGAACCTGGTATCCCTCTGTTCTGCATGCCCTCAGCTGCCGCCATCAGAGTTCAGAAGAGCACCTTTCCACGCACAATGACGAGCAATTTCTGACCAGGGCGCTTACCAAAGGATGGATGTTTTGTTCTGGTGCCTATTATTACATGACAGAACCAATAAATACACTTCAGCAGCAGCTGAAGCAAGAGCCAGGAATGCCTGGGAACAGCAGCCACATATCCGAGCACTTCAAAGTTAAGTGAAATGCTGCTGCTCTTTTGATTATGAAGGATTATCAAGCCACTTGGATTTCACACGTAAAAACTGCTACTTGGTTCACTACAGAACTGAGAGAGGTGCCTAGAAGCATTTAAGTAAGGAAAAGAAGAAAAAAAAGAAAAAGTGGCTTAGCAGTGAAACTCCCACTGAAACCACATTAGGGATCTTCACATGCTTTGCTTGCAGCAACTCTGCGGAACACACGAAGTTACTAATGCATGCTTGATATGACAACTGCATTTCAAAACTACTACTCATTATTTCACATGTTGTAAATATTAAGAAAAAAGTTTCAGTCCTGGTATATCAAGAAGTACGCTCAAAATCTTGCCAGCTAAACAACAAACAGTCACTAAAACAGTACTACTGTCCAGAAACCAGCCGCGAAGGGATTTAAATATTCCCTGCAAAACCCAACACATCACTGGCCTGTTTGACACTACAGAAACAGGGACGAACAACTCTAAGCCAACCCGTGAATTACCACTCAGGACTCTCATCATTCACATACAGCTATGGGCAAAGCAAACGAACGCATGCGTTTCACTGTCGTGATGTTCCAGCCTTCAGTTATCGTTCTAAGGACCACGGTTTAGTGGGCAACGATGGTGATAGGTCAACGGTTTATTACATATCTGAGAGGTCTCCTCCAACATTAACCATTCTATGATCCTAAATCTACGGATTCCAAAGGATTCAGAATGGGCCAAAACGTGAACGGCAGAGTGATGAAATGAGCCCTGGTAGATTATTTGCTGTCACTGACGGCATCGTGACTGGGACAGGTAATGTCCCTTGCTGCTGTCAACCTTGCAACGACCTCACAGGGTTTGGTTACTGAGAAATGACTGTTTCAAGCAGAAACTGAACTTTTGGTTATCTGCCAGCAAACACCACCACTCCAGCTGAAGTACAGTCTGCATCTTTACAATCCAGACTGTTCATATCCCTCTGAAGTAGCACTGAGCAAAAGCATTACCTTCGTGTGAATTCTCAGCCTATTTTTTTTTTTTCAGAGAGAAAACAGCCATTTAGATTTACATGCAAATTCCACATTCCTTCATAAATCTTCACAGCAATACATAAAACTACAGGATTGTCATTAATGCAAGTTACAGTACTGCAAATAAAATACGTTACTGCAACAGAGCATATGATATCTTGGAGGAAAGTAGAGAATGAGACGATAAAGAGCCTTATCAAAGCACTATCAATACTCTAGGCAGTGTGCAAGGCCTGCACACAAACTCTGCAACGGTGAGCAACAAACTGACAGCCCTTTTGAACGGCTGCGTGCCGCTTATTTCTGCTGGAACATACAGGTCTGTTCCAATTAACAGTTTCACACATTTCCATTGTTAAGTACAACATCATCTGCGAAACAGATCAAGTGATGCCAACTAAACACACTTCTGTTCATAGCTGTGTGTAGCCCTGTCCTCAGGGTGTATATGAGCAACGGGTAAAAGAAAGCAATACGCACAGCTGATCAGACCAGCAGCTGATCAGTACTTAATCATCAAATCCAATAAGGAAACAAATGAGGTAGAACACAGGGGTAGAAAACAAGGGTAGGGGGAAGATGTTAAACGAGCCACCAATTCGTGAAAGATAAAAGCACTCTCGGAAACAATTTACAAAACAATTTTCTTTTTACACATTTAATAAACATTCTGTCAGAGTAAACGAAATCTCAGAAGCTGGAAGTTGGAAAAAATCAATTAAAATGAAGTCACGGGAAATGGTGGGGAATTGTTTCTGGCAGTTATTTGATATAGCATGGTTAATATTTCTAGTCAGACAAATTAACAGTTTTGCTGCTGTAGACTTGTAGTCACGCGACGTATACCCTCTAAGCATTCAGTCCTAAACTTAAGGAAATCTACACAAACATCCTTAGACAGCCACATATTAGATGCATAGTAGCACTATTTACTTCAACTTACAGACTGAGGAAATCCACGCTGTTAAACAAAGCTGAAAAGAATACCTGCATCTAAAAGGTAACAGAACACAGAATTCCACGGGGTTCCATTTCACTCAAAGAAACCATCTGAAAGCTCTTCAATAAGAAACTTACTTCTCCATCCATCTGTGTCAATGGATGAGTTTTTCTTAAGTATGATTCTACTGTATAATTTGTACTGCGCCACACTTGTATTGATTGAAGAAAATTCAAGCAAGGCAGTGTCAGTTTCTATTTCTACAGGGAAACCACTGAGCTGAACAGCCAGGCTATAAGGTCAAATCAGGATCCACCCGCTGTCTTGCTACTTTAAAACTGCACAGCACTAAGGATGAAAACAGCAGTACCTTTTGCCAATGCATAAACAACGGGAATTCAATTTTTTCCTTTTCATAATCCAGTACTCATACTTTGAGTCAAATCACTTGACCTTCTTTACCCTTCCCATGGATTAAGTCATTTAAATTTGCAAGTATTGCATTTCCTTTGTACAGTTCAAACTTTTCTTTCTCCTCTATGTTGCCTAATGCGGCCTCAGAATTAAGTTGATGCTTACCCAGCTTACCCGCAGATCCCACTTAGGAGCAGCTGCTACTCCTCAGCTGAAGCAGCTCATGCTTTCATTACAGACCGACCCACGAGGCGCTCACATGCTGGAAGGAAGCTAGCAGCCCATCTTTATCACAGTGCAGTTTGCAAAGACACACGGATGGTGAAAGTAAGGGTAGGCGAATTGATCCGACCTTTCTTTGTTCACAGGAACTCTCAGGGAGGGAAACGCAGGGTTGCACACACACACACAGTTTCACTTCATTTTACATCCACCTTCTGTAAGCTGAACAACTCGTGGGCTGCCATGGCACTCCCGCTGCAGCCACCGCAGAGTGAGATAACAGAGCACTCTACAGCCTTTGTCTATGGACACCTGAATCCCTCAGCCAAAATACAAGACTTCCAGTCACGAGCGGGCTTCAGAAAATAAGACTTGCCCTGTGGTGAAGCCTGGGCCCCCAACACTGTATCCCTACTGATGATCAGACATCACTCCATATATTACCACAGCATTTTGATCTCATAATGCACAGTCTGCCTATATTTCCTGAGCCTATCACTGCCTATCAGTGGCACTTGTCCCCTAACCCCCAAAACACAGCAGCATTACAGACAAGTTCATTAGCGCATGACTCCGAGCCCATCCAAACAGCAAACAGTGGAAAAACTTCCTTTCAGAGTGTATCAGAAGTAGCAGCAGAACAGTTCGCTTAAACACATTCAGGTTTTCAAACTAATGCAACGTCGTGAAAATTGAGCTGACAAAACAACGACACGAGGGAAACACATCCATGTGTTACTGTCATGTCAGACTGGCATCTGAACTAAGGAACAAGCAAACTAAAGGAAGTCCTCAACAGCCTGAGCTATTTCCTAGAAGCCAGCCTCCTCTCGTCCTGCACAGGTCACACAGGTAACGCACACGTGATGAGAACAGTGAGCATACACAGCAAGGATCAACAGTATTTTGTAATGTGCGCCGTACTTCATTATTGCTTATTTTTCCAGCGATCGCAAGATGAAAAAACTTGTCTCAGCCTGTTTACACCGTCTGTGAAAGACTAAGTGAGCATTAAACAGGTAACTCACACCAACACCAGCAAAGAAGCACGTCAGAAGTAATGCATATAAATGAGGAACTATTAAAATAACATAGAAATACAGAATCTTTTGAGTTCGAAGGGATTCTTAAAGGTTACCAGCTCCAACTCCTCTGTAATGCACAGGGACACCCACAGCTACACCAGGTCGCTCAGAGTCCAGTCCAGCCTGAACATTAAGATCTCCAAAGAGAGTATCCACCACCTCTCTGCACCATCTGGTTCAACTGTCTCACCACCTTTACTGTAAAAAAACCTCTTCCTTGCATCCACTGAGTTACCAATGCCTATTTACTTCAATAAAATAGCTGAAGTAACAGTACGTTAGATCTGACAACGCAGGGAGAAATGGCAGAACCGTCTGTTGCAACTTATGAGACACTTATTGCGCTCATTCTTTGTTTTAAACGGTTCACCTTTTACAACCAACTACATATACGCGGGCTGAAAAGAAAACAGAAGTTCACACAGGATTAATCTGCTGAAATTTACCAAGAAAACAAATTATAAGTAACATGGGATATATATGAGAGCTGGAAAGCATACGAATTCCAAGAGAGAGCACCATATTTTAATTCTACCAACTTCAAATGAAGTTTTCTTTAAATATCTGGTTTTTGGGCACTGATAGAGAAAGAATACAGACCCTTTGGTCAGGTCCAGAATAATTAGTTTTATGTTTGTTGCAAAAAAGCTTCAACAGCACACAGGTAAACTTCCTCCCATGTGTGTCCATGCATGTACAAACCACCAAAAAATTATATTGTGACTAGAAGCCAAGAACACAATCCAGCAGCCACAGATCAAGCTGTTATTACCTAGATACTAGATGAACTTCAGAAATTAAGAAGATAATTATACAGTGTAATTAAACTAAGTCAGTCATTAAGGAATAATGGATCTAACAGAAAGCTCCTTAATAATCTGCGGGTACAACTATGAAAGAACAGTGAGTTCAAACAACAGGCTGAACGACCAAAAACACACAAAAACTCCTTTTTCACTGAAGTTAGCTTTTGTGCAGCTCAAGCAAAGACGCTAGAAACAAGAACTTGGCCGTAGAAGCATCAGTGAACACATCCACAGCTACAACCCGCACGACTGCTTGGTCAGACATATTTGAGAAGCGCCACTTCTGTTAGTGATTAAACAGTTTCTGCCAATCAGGTGCCTGAGTACAGGGCACATGCTTTGCGCATTCATAGCTATGACGCTGTAATGGAGGACACTGGTCGTCCTGAATGAACGTTTCCAGGATACAGAGGAAACAAAGCCTACCCACTCACCGTTTCCTAATGAATCCAGATGTATTGCTGGTGGCTGAGGGATGCAAAGCATCCAACAGCTAGAAGCACAGCCTCAAGCTCTTGCCAAATCACGCACTTCAGTATTACAGATCTGCTAGCAAAATAGACCAGATTTTAACTCTACATGATATTTTTGTCTTCTTTGTCTAGAGGAATAAAAGTAAGTTGTTCAACAAAATCGGATGCATGATGGACTACAGTATTCCAGAGAGAAAGGTTTTCATGCACGGCCGAATTCTTTAGAATCACAGACGAACAGGACAAGCCCACAGTGAAGGCACGTGTACCCACAAACATAAGGAACTGTAGAAAACTAGCAGAAATGAACTTCATTCATATAAACAAGACCTTATAATATCAGTGAGTCTGCCTGGAAAGTTGACCGTTCAGTTAATAAGTACACATAAGGCAAAAAGAAAAACAACAACAAACCACTAACACTAAAATAAAAAAATACGCACTGCAAATCAGGCACGATGAAAAGTGAACGATCTTACTGAGTTTGTACAGTCACCAAAATATATACACAGCACAGTCATCCATATACTCATTTATCTCCATCTTGGAATATGTTCCTTCTTAAAATGAAGAACAGCAATAGCTTGCATAAAGCAACCATCCAAAACCAGGATTTCATTTCCCATATACTCGCACTTTGAAGCGAAAACCTACAGTCTGATACACTAGTCCTCTTATGCCAGCACAGATGATGCAGCAGTACTGCTTTCAACCTCTTGAACAAAGTACGTTAAAAAGGTTTGATTAAGTCCTCTTTATGCAACATGTCACAGTCAGCGAATACAAAGTGATGACCCTGCCCTTTGCCCTGGCAAACTCTCTTTGTCTTCTGTTTACGAAATGGCGTATTCGAACACAGTGGGTTTTTTTTTCTAAATGTTGCTTTGATTGAATACAGAGAGAACAGTGGCAGGTAGCTGTTAATTAGAAAGCTAAACAGGGTTTCTCAAATGTTTCTGTGCACAGTGTCAACGCTCACACACACAATGAATATTTGTATAACCCAAATATAATATAATACTAACTATGTAAGTTAAAAAGAAATTACACAACCTCAAATTATGTAATAGTACATTAAAAACAAGTGTCACTTTTTGTACCAAAGCGCCGAAATCTTATCTTTAAAGGGAATACAGAGAACTGTAAAAAACAATTTCTAATTTATGTAGCTATAGACAATTCATTAGAATGTTGGGACTGAAACATATTGGAGAGCAATTCTCCTTTTTGTTCAGCTTCCCATGCAAACAGTTGTCAAACAGCCAAAGTTGCTGCTTTCCCAGATCCTTCTAGGCTGCCAGTTACTCATATTCCTATTTCATCTGTACGCAACTTTCATATACTATCAGTAGAGGAATAAAAGCATAAAAAGGGAAATACCAGTGCTTACCTACAGATTAACTCAGTGCTCAAATTCCCCTGTTACTTGCATTGTTGGTTTTACAGCAGCATTAACCGGTTAGAAAAACACAAGGTTTAAATAATTATGTGCTATATGTATGAGGCAGTCTGTTTCCTCAAAAGCATAGAACCTGGCTTAAGAAACACGCGTTAGAAAAATCCCAGAGGACAGAAAAGAAAGTCAAGAGAGCTAGATATTTGAGGGGCTTTGCCTGTTTGTTCTGGTCTTTTTTTTTTTTACTGGATTTTTAACAGAAATCCCTGAAGTGTGAAGGAAGTTACCTGTAATGGCACGAAGTGAACAAATACGCCTATCTGTTCACACGTTCCAGAACGGAATGAATTCTGTAGATATATAAATAGGGACCTCAAGAACAAGGCACTGAGATCTAGCACAAGAAGAGACATTTCCCTGTGCGTACCCACAGCATCCAAAGCATTTGTAAGTTGAAATTACTCCTCAACAGCAGGCAAAGACAAATAGGGGGAAGCGTCAAACTCGTTTTTGTCCTTATTGCTCTCCCTTGCGCTAGAAAGCTAAGAGTTAGTATTTATTATAGGTCTGGATAACAAGCAGAAGCAAAGAAAACCATGTCGACATGTATCTCACAGTATAAACCATGAATAAAATAACAAGAGACTATACTAGGAGAAAGGGAAAAGGGATCTAACCAAACCCAAATGAAGACTGAAGATCCCCCCCACTTTGCCTTACTCAAACAGTAGATAAGACTGCTAAGAGGTCTCCTCTAGAGCAGGGTTCGATGACACACAACCGACGCTCAAAGAGCATTTCTCCTGATTTCTTGCACAAAAGCCAGAAGAGTCCAGGTTCTACCAGTCTCAGCTCTTAACACTAACATTTAAAATATAAGTCATCTCACGTAGCATTATCTTTATTCTCAGACGTTCCGCTCAAGCAAGAGGAGTTTGAGAACAGCACCATTTCTCCAGCTAGGAAGACGTTCAGCCTAGCTAAGCAGAGAAAGAACGCTCCACACGTGACACTGTCACGCAGTCCAGCGAGGGGATCGGGTAGAGCCATGATAAGGCTGTACCCGAAAGGCTACATTAGCGTACTTACATGAGCATACAGTAAATACAAAGTAGAATTGGTTGTTCCTTCCTAGATACAGTCCAGAACTCTGTAACACTTCACAAGGTAAACTTCGATAGATAAACAAACAAAAGCAACTTCTACCTCTAACCTTTCTGTCTCTTTAACAAAAGATTTAATTAGAGAAACCCTGCACGTCTGCACAGGAACACATTTACCCATCGTTTTTTAGCAGGGTAGAAATTCTACCTTTTACGTTCACGCAGGAAACAGCTTCACTTCAGCCTCTTCTAGCAAAGCTGACTAGCGAATTGTTATCCTCAGCCTCCTTTTCCTTTGTCCACAGTTAACCATCCCCTCCTCTTCAGGTCATTTCCAAAACGGATTAGAGAGATGTTCCAAGTGGGGGGAACAGAGAGGAACAGGGGTTTGTTCATGTCATTGCGTTGGCTTAAAATGTAGCTAACTATATAATACATATACATACACACCCCGTTTTACTTGAACATACTTCTTATATGAAAAAGCTCGGGGTTGGTAGGAAAAAAAAAATAACAAACACCTCAGACATTTGCTAGATAGGAGCATTTGGCACTGTGAGCACCTGCGCAGAAAAACAGGGTAACTTGAAACGAACCTACAAATCCACTTACGAAAAGCTACCCCTTATTTAAAGCAAGTATTATGACCTCACGTGACTGCAGCATCTGAGGCTCTCTTGCTCGCTGCACTGCTTTGATATAGTAAGCAAGCAAGAAGTTTAGCACACTTCAAAGTTGCCAGGTATTGGCAATGAACTGTGAACAGCTGCGATGTCACCACTGAAGTACATAAATCTCTCTATGCCCATTTTGAATCTCTTCAGAATCCATCTTCCTGACCCTGTTTCTTTTTCCCCACAGAACAAGATCACGGTATTTCTTTTAAAAGGTCATTTTCAATTTTCGGATAGCTTTTGTAGTCCCATGCACCCAGGAAATCTGTGGGAACTAATGAATTGCTAACGATCCCTAGTTCAAGGCAAATTGACTCTGTGTAGAGTTACTGCAGAAACCGCCCACAGAATCTCATCAAACACCCCTCAGCCAGCCATTTCAATTGCATCGCCGTTGCCATTTAGGGCCTTTCAAAATAAACCCCACAAGACCGACGCCTCCCGCAGGACCCCACAGAAAGATCTCACTGTGACAGCGAATATGAAAAAAAACAAGAGTTTCTGAGCTAACGTTCTATAATTACACTAATAAGCTTGGGAAAATGACATCACCCCCAACCTGACGACCAACTTGTTTCCTAAAAACGCCATCGTACCTTCGTAAGACCAAAGTAACTCTCAAATACTCCACAGTTACAGTTGAAGAGTCAACAGCTCACTAGAGGGGACACAAGGCATCCAAGATGCCATCTCCAGCACACGTGTTTCCTAACTTCATTTGTGACTTACTGGAAGACGCTTCTCTCTAAGCTCCTCCCTGCTTTTCACACCCAACTCTGCCCTTCCGGACACATTCTCAGTTCTTATAAAGTACACGTAGCTGGTAACTCAGAACAAGCAATTTGAGAGTATAAACCTAGAGAGCGCAATTTCTTGCCAATATATCCCTGTACGCAATAACTCTTCCGCTGGCTTCTGTAGTCCTTGTGATGCACTTTTTTTTTTGGCCTGCCCATTAGGGACGAATATTAAGAGTTTCAGCTCATAAACCACAGCGCTACCACCACCACACTGGTCAACAAAACTAGAACCCTCACTGGGCTACTGGAGCGTGAAACTTGAGAACAGGGCACACCAGCGCAAGAGGGCTCCTCTCCTGTACTACAGTGTATCCCCTACTAACTTAGGCACGGACCTGGAACGGTTGCGGAGAGAAGGCTGGAAATTAAGACACAGGCTGGGACCTGAAGCTGCCACCCTACCTGCGGCACAAGGAGAGACTTGGGAAACAGTCAGCTTTGAAATAGCTTAATTCGAAAATTAAAGCCTCAACTCAGCGCTAGATCAGTGACAGCGTGTGTAAGGTAGACTAAAACTAATGAGCAGGTTGGCTAAGACTACGGTGAAAACCCTCTACGGGTTTCTCTCTCAGGCTGTATTTCTGCTTCTCAAATTGGAGGCTAAGCCTCCCTGTGGAGATGCAAGTCTGTTCAGAAACTAAGCAGCTCGGCCCTGATGTTTTTCAAAAGCAAGATACTGGTTCTGTGTAAAGTTCTCACAGTTTCTAGTAATAGTAGAGTTGCACTGGCAAACATAGAGTCACCACTTCTCACCGACAGCTGTTAAGATGCTGTGCCCCCAGTACTCAATCTTCTGCGTACCGCTAACACTCTTCTTTGTCATCATCTTCAGCACCACAGTCTGCATCGCTCATCTCCAAACTAAGAGCCTGGTTCCAGGGTCTTCGAGCCAGGTTTCCTCTACTGAATAAGGAGATGGAGCATAACTCGACGTATGACTGCGAAATGCCCTGCTAGAAAACCACCTACACCCAGGAGTGTGCAAGGCTGTTGGATTGAGAGACCGTATCCAATCAAGTAAGGCTGATATCTGAGACTGCAAGCCAAACCATCCTGTTTTAGCGATAGAAGCAGCTCAATCAGCCTGAGCAGCAAGACACTACACACGCTGTGTGCCAGTCACGCAAATATTTGGGAACCAATACCAGAACACAGGCTTGGAGGATTCCTGCTTTCTGTCAGTGGTCCAAGCTGCAGACCTTTTTCTCACTTCACACAGCCAAGCACATTAGAACAGACAGCACGGCAAGCCAAAAGGTACGCATAAGGACCAGCACGCTGCATAGGAGAACAGGAAATGCTCACGTTCTGTTCTTTGGCCTCCCTAGAATTATAAGGCTACGCATCCACTAACGACGCAAGGCTGCCAAGAACAGGAACCAAAACAATGGTAGATACCTTTAACCCAGCTGTTCCCCGCAGCCCACTGCCCCAAATTATGGGTGAAAGTGAAGAAAAAAAAAAGTCTCTTAAACCGCCTCTTCCTCACAAGCGTTAAGCCGATCCCTCAGTTATTGTTAGCTCACCCCCACAAGTGACCTCTAAGCTGGAAGCTGGTCAACTCTGGATTTATATTAACAGATAACAGCCAACGAGAAGTGTACTCACAGCCATATGGAAAAAAAAAGAGAAGTGAAGACGACCTACGTAAAAGATCTTGGCCATCTAGAAGCAAACGTACTCGCTGCTTTCCACCACGATTACTCTAATTGAAAACTACAAAGATTAAACCCATTTCTAGTTAAAACTGGCAGCCCTGTATTAAATTGTCCTTTACACCAATGCAGCAAGACAGAAAACGAAGCTTCTGTAAACACTTTTGCTTAATGTGACAGAGACACACTCAGTGTAAATTTGAGTTTTACCTTGTTACGTGAAACAAATCTCACTCATATAGTTTTACTTGGTACATTGCTACAAAAAAGTCCATGTGCGTGCGCAGATTTGAATTCAGAAATTTTTAAAAAGTGAAAAACCAATGTCTCCAGCAGTTACACTAACTGAATGAGAATGCTCTGCAGCTACTCGTTGGCAGTTTTGCCAGGCAGCCTCCTACTTGTGAATGCCGGGAGGAGAAAGGAGAGATACGGCATAAACTGAAAATAAAAGTCATCTCTTGTGAAAGTCAATACATCTTCTGAAGACAGAAAAAATGGTCCCATAACATCCGTAACAACAATCAGTAATTGTCATTAAAAGCCCTCATTATATAGAGTAAGTGTAATTAGAGCATCTTGCCCGCACAGGGTGCAGCACACAGAGAATGCTAGAAGGATTCATAAATTAGAGCCAAATCAGTCTCATTCTCATCTACTATGTAACCTGCTGTAAAAGAGAGAAATCGTATTTACACGCATTAAGGCAAAGCCCGCTGCCCTCAACAAAATTAGCCTAAACATGAAATGCAGTTATTTGAGGGACTCCCTATTTCATTACGCGTCTGAGAAATAAAGGGATAAAGTTTGCCATCAATAATGCCGAACGTATCTGCTGAACCCCGCAGATTCCAGGGCATTAATAATTTAAACTCTTACGGGAATATTGTCATGGTGGAGATAGGACTTGCCTGCAAACAGAGCTCAGGGGATGCTCAATATGATCTATTCTTGTACACGCACACAATTGCTACATTTATCATGATGCAGAGGAAAAGAATGGTTCCTCCTTAAGCACTTCAGAAGTGTTTTTTTTCTGTAATTTACACAATAAAACCTCTGAGTATTTCTAAGGAAAAAAAACCCCAGCTTCTAAAAAGGTTATTGTCTGAAAAATTGTTGTACTGAGAAGGTTTCTTCTCACTCCATCTGTATCACTCAAGTACGCACATTACATTATAAAATAGGATGGCAAGTCAGCAATCCGGTTGCCTGATGGCAGCACTGTCTATGTAAGATGCTACTGTAAGCACAGATACTGTTCGAGATTATGTCCTAAGCTACAATGCAAATAAAGCTTCATGTCTGACTCAAATACTTTTCCTTTTGAACGCCAATCTAATGCCTAGGTATGTAAAGTCATTTATGCGCACAGCTGTGAGACCGCAGCGCCAAAACTCCTTCTGCACACGCTAAGAGAAAGCACAGAAAGTACAGACCCTTAGCAGACAGTGGCGCTGCTTCTGTAAAACACAAAGAACTCAGGCTTTTGTGCAAAAGCTGATCTAGGGCAGCCCCAGGTACACACACATTAACACTGGAGCAAATGCATCTGCATTCTAATTCCGCACAACTGTTTTCCAGATCTCCGTTCTATGACAGAAACTCGCTTAGAGTTTAGAACAGTGAGGGCAAAGGAGAACCTTCCTTTCACAAACAAGCCCTAATCTTTAGGAGACATTTTCGAGGAAGAAAAATAATCAACAAAAGTTCAGAACCAATAATTGTGTCCACACATTTCCAACTGCCACACCGCACCTTTGCCGTGCCAGCTATGCATAACTCCACACGTACCACGGCACCTGCGTGGCAGAGGACGATGATATTCAATCACAAAGCTTGAGCACTTGAGAAACTAACGCAGTACATAGCCCAGATATTTAATCCATCAAATTTCCATTTAAATATTTCTGCCAATGAATTCATAAGCGATAAGAAAGAATCGTAAGAGCACAGGACAAGCATCTCAGTCCTACTGATTAGCTTCCCACCGTGACTTAAAACAATCCCAATAAACCCCGTGAATAGCATCCAAAGGCTTTTTGAGACTACTGCACAATAATCTATAAACAGAAACCCCCGTGAGTTCAGTTCAAGAACCTGACCGTATGATTTCATGAAACAGCAATTCTTCTACAGGGATATCCATATAAGAATCTGTCCGGAAAATCTAACTCAAAAGTTTATCGCTGTAGCAGCTCCTAGCTGATGTTCACACCCTGAAGAGCCATGTTCTCATCTCAGCTTAAAGAGATGATGTTAGTGCAGGCCCTCAAATGGTGACTTGAATGAGGTCTGTGTATTTCTGGCAAAGAGATGCTGCAGGAGCAGCACGAACAACGGACAGGATGAGACTGCCACGGGGTGCCTGCCCTGTTCCTGAAGCAGGGGCTGCTGAGACAGGGTGGCCCCCACCCACCTTAATCGGTCTCACATTGATTCAGAGAGCTCGAGCAGCTCTTGTGAACGGTGCCGCAAATGGTGCAGTAGCGTTCCAACCCCCATAGCCAGCAATGACCCCTTCTGCCTTTAACAGAAAGCACGTAATTACTTGGAAGAGTCTGTAGAGGGTCTTTAAGGTCCTTTAAAATAATTTCATCAGAAACTAAACAGATTACACCGTTGTCCATGTATTACAGACGATGTAAATTCTCCAGCAATTGCGTGAAAACCCGGCCTTGAGATGCTCTCCAAACAGGAAGTTCAGCTGGAGCTGGACCTGCGCCGCTGTCTGAATTAGCGTAGTAATTTTAATTCCCAATAGTTAAAAGAGATCACGTGGGAAAGAAAAAAAAGGAAGGCAATGTAACACTTCGCAAGCATTTACGATGCAATAATTACACCCCAGCTTGACATAAGCAACGTTCTGATAGGTTATTCTTCCAGATATCTTTGGAGTGACACACCCCGTTTGACAGACCTTTACGAATGAGGGGAACATCAGCGCCCCATTAACTCTCCGCTTCAGGGTAAGCAAATAGAGAAAGTCATGATGAAATTCTACTCCTGTTCCCTGACTTGAATACATAAACAGACAGATCAGATTTAGGAACTTGAATACTGAGCACAGCTAGGATCCAGGGCATGCAGACTGGGAAGCCCGCGTTGTAACCAGAAGGGGAGCAAAACAGCAAAGGAAAAAAGCAGCAGTAAAACCATATTCGTGCTGTGACCATCTGCGCAAACTACGCACTAAAGCTGTACTCTGAATACGAAGCTGCAACTACACTTTATTATTTCGCAGCTTATGTTGTGGCGTTGCTCTTAGACAGCCTTTTAGCTATCTACCAAAAACATGAAAAGGAATAGTAACAAATAGATTCCACGTGACTTCACATCCAGTTCCTTCACCGGGGACACAACGGCCTATAAAACAAATGAGCTGTACCCTTCAGCTCCTCTTGAACTGGTCTGCAAATTAAGAACGCAGGATTGATAGGAACTGTTCCTCAAAGGTAAGAACCACACGAATGAAGTGTTCCAAATGAATTAAGGCTAGAGGAGAGTTTGCACCATTTGTTAGATGCTTCATCACAGGGAAATAACTGATTAGCAAAACATTTGTGACCACTTACAGCCTTCACAAATTTCAGACGACCGGTTTGCCCACCGAATGCTGCCAATCCAGAATGAGGCATTGGAAAGACACTCGGGTATCGGTTCCACCCATCAGAGCCGAGTTTTGAGGGTATTTACAGATGACAGAGCAGCTCCTTCGGCCCGAGCAGAACCGCTGCCAACCCAACTGCCACGCTCTGTGAGCTGACAGACAAAACAACGCTGTCTACTTAAAAACAAAACAACTCTTGAGTGATAGCATAATTGCCGAACTAGAAGATCTAGTAACTGCATAATAACAACAAATCCTGCACAAGCTGCCCGTTACTTGCAGGGATTGGAGGTGACAGGACTGCTCCACATCCCCACCATCGCCTCCCCTGCCAGCCAAGAGTGAAGAGAAAATGGACCATTCCCTACAAGGTGGTGTTTAAGGGCCTCGGCACCCTTCCTCTTTCTTTAGGACGCACTCACTCTCTAGATCCACTTCCAGTTCTGACCTATCTGAGAACTGGGCCTCCTAAAGATGGATTACTAGCTCCAGGCACCTGAGAAAAACACGGTAAAATTAAATTCACAAGCTAGTGCAGTTTATTAGCAGGTCCTAAAAGAAAACACACTCATCCCCTCACCCAGCGTCCTCCATCAAAACACAAAGCAGCTTCACACCACGAGGGCACCATCAGGGCCGCACTGTCTGCACAAGGCCTGTGAAGCCCTACAAAGAATGACTCTTGCATCGACACCTTGCACCACTTTCACAGAAGCATACTTAAGGGTCACATGCAATTAAATCTCCTCGTGGCTGTGGATTTGTACACTCCTAACGCTGTCTCCTTTACCCACAGAAACCATCTTTATTCATCGCGGTGTACCCGTGTCACATGTTCCTGTAGTGCACCACACTGGCAAATATAAGCCATCGTTACAAACACGCCTAGCTGCATTATATACTCCCTTCATACAGGGAATCTTACACAGTGAAGCAAACTCTCTTAGTCGCTCGTCACATACTGTTAAAAGACAGGAAATTGAAAAAAAGAAGCACAGCTGAAACAAACAAGGACCTTCTCCCTAACTGCTGCACTGTTTCACACAATAAGATTAATAATTAAACTACCTGCAACTTCACACGTGCAGGGCTCCGCGAGCAGACCAGTGGCATTTTCACTTCAAATTTATATAGCCTTTAGTCAGTACACTTCATCTGCATTTCTAACACCTGCTTCAGTCAGCTGTGAAGTGCGATGTTATCTGTAAAATCTTCTTTCATCTCCATACGGTCCATCTAACAAAAAATTATATGACGGTGGATAATTATATGACTTTAAAAAGGATAGGAAATTTTTCAAGTTTTTGATCATTTCTTGAGAGAAATTTGACATTCCATTTTATTAAAAGGTAGAGGTTTTTTCAAAATGGCTTTCACATTATTTATGTTACCTAATCCTATATCATACACCTTTCCTTTGTATAGTTAACATTCACTTTCCACGGAGCAGCAAAAACACGGGATACTGGCCACACCACAATTAAGCGCGGAGGCATGACAAGGCACGCATTTTGAAGGCATTAACACACACCTTAGAGGCACTGGGAAGAAGTAGTTAGAGCGAATTTTCCACTCAGGCGGGCATCAAGGCCAGCACCTTGATACACACCACAGCACATCACCGTACAAAGAAATGAATCGTGAGGACACAGAGGGGGTAAAACCACAGGCAGAATTCATCCAGTGGGGTTTACGTTGGGCACAAAAAGCAGTTCCCAGTCAAGCAGACATGTCATCTCAGTCAGGGTCAATACTGCAGGAAACAAAGGTTCATAACAAAAGCATTCATTGTTGGGCTTCCAAGATTCTAGTAGAGAAACAGAAGACAGTATGGAGTATGGTTTACAAATACCAAGGGTCCATCTTCATATAGATTTTTAACATTGAAAGTACAAAAAAAAGCAAAATTTCCAATGCTCAGTTTGGTCAGAGCTCACATATTGTTTTTTGACGATGCTCTTTTTTTTCCCTAGTACAATCCTATTTCATAGAACACAGTTTTCAGAGATGAAATCAGAAGACATAGGTTTAGTAGCTTAGTGGGTAGAGATGGTGATAGGAGGATGGTTGGACTAGATGATCTTGTAGGTCCTTTCCAACCTCATGTATCTATGAATCTATGACATTCTAGTCTGCTGGTGGAAGGTCGCGCCCTAACTGTTTTTGTGACAGGCACTCGTGCTGGCACTGACCAAGGAACGTACCTTCAGAAAACTTTTCTAAAAAGGAATTTTAAAAGGGGTTATTTTTTTGTTTGTTTTCTGAACAAATGAATGTTTTCCTTCTCATTATTACGGGGAAGTAACCAGAGGGTGCGGAGATGGAAAACTGGAATAAAGAAGAAGGTGTGAGAATGCTAGAATATAGAAAGGAAGCAGATCCGCTCACATCTCACACCAGAGAGGAGATACACTTGACGAGCAAGCCCAAGTCTCAGAAAGGGTGAAGAACGAGTCTAAGGGACAGCACGCACTTAAAAAAAAAAACAACCTGACATTGAAAAATCTGTTCTACCAACAGACCAATATTAAAAGAAACCAGATAGTGATGGATGTTTTAATTACTCCTTCTCCTTTCTTCACAATAAGCAGCACTCCCAAATACATACCATCAAGAACAGAAACCATAGTTGTTCGGATAGTTTGAAAGAGCTTAAGGAGAAATAGTGAAAGGAGCCCCTCTATGAGGCAAGAACAGCCCCACAAAAAAAGAAAAAAAACCCACTAACTAATGCGGTCTCATAGCGAAGGGTCACAACTGTTTCCCCCAAACTGATTTTAAGAAGGTCAGCGATATAAAATAAGCACGTTCCAAAGACAAGCTCCCATTCTATGATAGCCATGTCCACTTGCTTCAAGGCTTCATGAAAGCTATTGACCTAACCATCAGCACTCCCAGTGAGACAGTGTTTGCACCCTGGCAACAAGGAGAACAGTTACCAGCCAGCCAGCTCACAGAAGCAACAGTATCCCTCTGATTTGTATCCCAAGAGACCGAGGATTGCCAATCCACGAATTGCTGAGCTTCAAACAGACACTGTTCGGTCAAACAAAAAAACATAGAGAAAAAGAAAAAATCACAACCCCAGCAGAGGTGCAACTTGTTCTAGGCCAAAATCAATAGGTTTAATAAATCAAAGTGTGTGGGAATACTTTCCTCCCCCTAAAGGCTCAACTTAAGGTAAGAGAAGGTTCACATACAACTTTACAGCATTGGTACCGCTCTTTTAAAGTGGATGTCATGAAACATGCATACTGCTTTCTAGGATTCAACTCTCACTAGCTGGTGAACGCATACTTGGAGGTCTTTCTCCTACTGTATCCTCCATGCTCCTTAACCAATTAGTGTATCCACTTAAGCGGCTCTCCAAAACAGCAGTGCTTAACAACAAAAACAGATGCAAAAAAAAAAAAGAATTCCTCCATGTGTTTCCGTCAGTTCAAAGTGCTGATGGATCAGTGAAGGAACTGTTTCGATATTTCTGCCCCAAATCAAGGGGTAATTTCCCTCTGTCCCCCCCCCAACCTCAACTCACTCTTTGCCGGTGCAAGACACTAAAAGCTGCAGAAGGATTAGATCTCCATTTCAAGCTAGAACTTCTGGGGAAAACAGTAACAGCAGATTCCAAGAAGATTTTCATTCCCTTCTGACGAATTTTTTAAAAGAGACAGGAAAATTACACATTTTGTGCATTTCCAGATCTTCCTGCAGTGAACAATACCCTTGAATCAGGTCAAATGACACACTCTTGAGAACAAGCCGTCTTCTTAGAGAACCAGAGCTTAGGCATCTTCTAGGACATAAAGATGCCATAGAAGGGGCAAACATAAGAAACAAATTGTCCTTCAGCTTCCCTTCTCTGTTTTTCTCATTTGTGCATCAACATAAGGCCAAGAACCAATCAAGACAAACATCTGGTTGCCAGAGACACAACCAATCATCCAAAAGAGTTTTACACCTCGTTCTACAAATAATCTGTTCTAAACACTTCACTGTACATTCTCACCTTTTGAAACAAAGCACGCAAACGGACCTCCACATACTTGCTGGAAACCTCATAACGCAATGTAACGGCAAAAGGAGCAGCACAAATGAGAAGAGGTTACAAAAAGATGGAACAGAACCCTCAACCATCTCGGAGAATCTAGGTTCAGAGAAAAGAACTTCACAACAGAGCAATCTCCAAGGAATTCCTCCTCAGTGGCAGTAAGCCCTTAATGAGGTTTAAGAAGCACAGAGCCTGGCTCCACCCTTTCAGTCACACAGCTGAATTGCTTACACATGCACTCCCAGGGCTGACCGGGGCTTTTCTCCAGGTGCTCAATCAGTGGTTCAGGCTGTGACTCAGTAGTTCCCATACACAGAACTTATCAATACAATCTACTTTTAAATCTAGTTTTAAATATGCGATACGAATGACACTGTCCCATGATACCAACTTCATTGACTTAAGGAAAAGCTGAACATCTTCATCACAGTACCTAATTGAACTGCTGATACCTCTTCCTGATAGTTTTATTTGCTTTGTCTTGAAGAAGAAAGAAAAGAAGCCCTCACAAAATAGAAGACAAGGAAATGCTACAAGACAGTATCGGGACCTTTTCCACTGGAGTGCAGCGCCTTTTTTGAGTCCTGACCATTAAGGAAAAGTGAGCAGAACCAGAAACAAACTTAAAAAAAAAAAAACCCTGAAAACAACAAACCAATAATTCTTTTACAAAAATGCTGTGGGTTTTTGTTGTTGTTGGTTTTTGTTTTTTATCCTTAAGCGGGCAATGATTGATTCCACAAATTATGACACAGGTAACGTTAGGCAACAAACCAATTTTACTCTCAAACTGAGTATTGGCACAGATAGGATTTACCTGCTAATCTAACCCAATTAGCTGATTATATAACAATATTAAACACGTACCCTCCTCCAGATGTTCCCCAAATGATAGTTACCAAAGATACATATCCTCATGACTGTTACTCATTAGCATTCATTTAAAATGGAAGGAAGCTTTTTATGTTTTCAGCATTCAACTTCCATTAACAAGACAGAGGAGCGCACCATAGTCAGTCTGAGGGCACTTTCATCTCCAGTTTCCATGTCCAGCGTGATCAGAAGAAATACGCCAGATCATAACATTTAAGGTACTTTGAATGCTCGGTTTTAGCTCCTGAAACTTCACGCCCTCTACTTTGTAATTCATAAGTGACAACTGGACTGGAAGAATAAAGCGGCTCCAACTCTTGGGCTATCTCTCCAATTTACAACAAAAACACTGAGGCCTGCCTCTGAAATTTATCCAGCAACTTCCACTTTTACTGCTTCTCTGCTAACTCAGGAAATGCTGCTACACAAACATTCTCAACTACGTCTTTCCCTGAAAGCCTATTTAGCCACACAGCAGGCAAAGACTGTGGGAAGGAGGAAGGGAAACCACTGCGCTGTCTCAAAAATAGTCACAAATTACCACGCCGAGCAAGAGGCTGAGCAAAAAAGCAGGTGCAAGAAAAGAAATCCTGTCCACTGTTAGTTATTGTGAGGAAGTGGAAAAAGCAGAATGCACAAATACGTGTAACTTTCTAACGACACCGGTAAATTACCTCAGGTTGCAAACAGAATACTGAGAGAGACATTTAACGGTCTTGTTCTTGCTACCTTTAAATAATTTTTTGGGGGAAAAAAACTGTCTGCTTGAGATCTGTAAGACCAAGGGAGATAGATTAATTAAATATTCCATACCAAAACCTGATGGGAAAACTAAGAAAGCAGTAAGGGCAGCCACAGCCCACACCATTTATAAACAGTTGACAGCTAATAGATCGATTTTTTCTTACTATGTGGATTTCAACACGCTTTCCTCTAGGCAGATGAAAAAATACAGGGGACTAACCATCGGTTCTCTAAAAGGTACTCTTTTCTGAAGGCCTGACGGCATATACCTTTTTTTCTTGGTTACTGATAGCTCCCATCTTCTTTAAGACCCACTGAAGACAACTGAAAGCAGGGCTGCTGTCAGAGAACTGGTTCTCAGACAGCCCATGCCAGCCAGCAGTGCAAATCCCTACTGACTTCAGCAGTCTTCCCAGAAAGTCTAAAAAACAGACCGCACACGGCCTAGGCATTAATACTCTGATTTCCGGTTATTCCCCAGCATGGCGTCCCGCAGTCCCTTGGCAGCAGGATCTCATTTGCTGCGTCTTCACCTTCTGAACATAGTTGTTCTAGACTCATTCCTTCCCTTTTTTAAAGGGGTCCAGCACTGCTCACCAAAAAGCAGAAGTTTCTTTTGTAAACAATTCTGCGTCTGTTCCTAACCGCCCCCATTCTGCCAGAACACACCGGGATCGGTGCCCTCGCTCAGCCAGTCTCGGCCATAAGGATGTGCATCAAAGGCTCTCTTGTTCAGCCCACACTAGCAAGGTCACAGGTCTCCATCACAGCAAGCTGTGTTACTCTGTATTCCTTGTCCCAAAAATAGCACACGCTAACTCAAGCGTAAGTATAAAACTAAGCGTCCTACGCACTGAAAGCACAAATACACTACCAGAGTGGAGGCCTACACGCTTAAAGTGCCGCTCGGAAGGTCTGGAAATAGAAAATCAAAGCAAGGACGTTAACTAACAGCAAGGAATCTGAGCAGCAGCCACAAAGCAAGGGAAGCAATGGTAAGGCAATACAAGCCGGTCCCAGGACAATTTGAATTCCCAGCTCTTCCTGTCTGGTACAGAATACCTGGCCAAAAGATTAACCGCTGCCGGGGTTTGCCATCTCCTTCCACTCCGGTAAAAACCCATCCTTCAAGGCTGAGGTGGCCTCCCAAACGACTGATTAACGGGTGGAGCTCGCTCAGGATTTGTGAAAACGACCTGAAACCAATGCCAAGCCCAGCCTAGCAGCATCGCTGCGCTGCTTCAAAGAGAAAGAGGAAACAACTGCTAGGAGGGCAGTGGCACGACGTAACTCTGCTCTGAAATTTAACACTGCCAAATTCAGATTTCAGCACCTGTTGTGAACAGGTTTCCTCGGAAAGTTTTTCTCGTAGGCGACTAACACAGTTCAGAGGGAATCTCAGGATACTGTTCTGCCCCTTTTCACGCTGCGAAGACACGATCAGAAGGGAACAAATGGGACTACGTTGGGCTGACTGCGGAAAATATTTATAATTTGATAGACATGACTGAGAAGCTTATTCATCCCAGAAACAACAAAGACAGAACAACAACAGAACAACACAAACACCCGTGAAGGTAAAAAAAGCACACAAATGCAGTCAATTGGCTATTTCCATACGAGTGGATTTCTTTAAATAGTAATGAAATCATTGCTAAAAAATCCATTGTTATTAAAATAGAAAAAGTTGGCTCAGCCTACCAAAATTAGATTTGTAAGTTGCTGGTCATTCCCATAATTAAATCTGTGTCACAAATTTGCAAGAAAAATGGACACTGTGACTAATGCATTTACTTGCTGCACTACTGCTGTCAGGCTGTGTAAATCATTATGCCTGCTAAAACAGAGTAGATAAGAATTCCATACATTTTCATTAACTGACAGGGCTTTGCGTACGTGTGAGAAGCCAACTTCTACTCTCCCTTCTCGATTCAGCTTCCATTTGGAAGACAAGGTGAATAAAAACGGTGGCCTTGTTTCCATTAGCCAAGCGGTCGTTCAGAAACAAAACACTGAAGTTCCTGAACAATATGAGCCAGCTCTGTCGCCTTAGAAAGATCCCAGATAAAACAACAGAGCTATGTAAGCACACATAACTTGGACAAAGAAGACTAAAGAAAGGATGCACACCTTGAATGGGTTCCTTCCTTCAGGCTGAGTGACATATGCCGGACACCGACTTCATGTCATTACGCGGGTTTCGAGCAAAGCTAATCCACTAGAGCACTGTAAAGAGTCACAACCACCACCTACATTCTCAGGTGCCCTTGGCTTTTTTTGTTTTTCCCTTTCAGGAACACAACAGTCACCAGAGCGCAGCCCTCTGAACTCTGTCTTCTCTGCTTGCCTTCTTACCACCACACACATTCAGATTTGGGTTGCAACTCTCCATTTAAGGTGAAGCTGACGGCTCTGCCTTTCTTACCCGCTGTTTATAACCCCAAGGTGCCAAAGAATTGAGAACATTTGCACACATCACAAAACGAATACAGTTAAGAGCTTCCAAACCGCTGTCCCAAGTGCAAAGCAGATGAATGAGAGGCAGAAAGAGACAAGACAGCGCCGTGTCTCGCGCCGCAGAGCATTTTGTGAGGACAACCTCCTCAGAGTGTTGAGCCCTCTCCATCTTCCACGCATACGGCATTATACTGCAACTGCAAACACACTGCATCCGATCACTTCGGTGCAAGAGCAGCCTCTACAACAGATTTACACTCTGTGAATTTCAAGCCAAAGATGTCGAGAAATCCACGTCAACGGAGTGACAAGGACACCGGTGCAGAACGTTTCCCAGAATTTCTCTGTGCTCTGGACTGCAGCACGACTTCTTGAAGCAGAGCAGAAATGCTCAGCGTAGAGGAAACGCTAAGTCACGGCCTGAACCAGCGGCAGGGCCGACCCAGGGGAGCTCAGGTGCATGCAACGCACCTAAGTGACCAGAGGGGTCAGAGCCAGGATCCATCCCTTCCCAGACCCCATTTAAGGGCTGGCAGTCAATTTCCTTATTCTTAAGGCACAAAATTTCTCTCGTAAGCGTAAGCACGCTACCTCAGCTTTTCAACTCAGCAGATCCCGCCACATATTTGCACGCCTTACATCTACAGCAGCCGCCTTACTGATAACCAACCATTCACCCAGCATTAGTCAACTGCTCTCCGATTTTATTAAAATCTCATTAAGAGGAAAACCTGAAATCGCTTATTAAGTTCCACAATTATTGTAAACCAAACCGCTTAAGCGGAGGGAGGAGATAATGATATTAACGACCCAACTCGAAGCAATCCTCTGTGGCATGATTTTAAATATTCTCTTGGCTGAAATTTATGTAAATTGAATTCATCTATCGTTAGTTATTACCAACCCAGCGACATAAAAACACTTCTCTTTAACAATTAGTTCTTTAAAATACTGTGTTTTAATTAGACCTGGGACATTATTAAACAAAATGTAAATATGTGCAATATCATCCCATGCATTTTCTGCCTGCATATTTACAGGAAAGGAGGTTTCAGAGGAGTTCAACAGGAACTAGCTCGCTGTAGTTCGGTACTTCATTCCAAATCTCCTTACCAGCGAAAACGCCTCCAACAACTTCACTTAAGAGAATTTCCGCCCATCGAGACACGTTTGACAGTTCAACACCTCTATCACAACGTTCTTTTACATCCACGTAAGGTGACCTCGGTATCACGTAAAGCTGACACTTTTCCTGCAGACATTTTGATTCACCATTTATTTTAATTTCACTTCTCAAGGACCACTTGCTAGCT
>VXAB01006008.1:20838-51457 GCA_013399175.1 Odontophorus gujanensis | reverse complement strand
CCCCCCCCCCCCCCCCAATCTTCTAGCCCTTTTTAAACTAGCTTGCTTTACACCGTCATATCCCAGGGCTCCGGCCCCACAGGGCACAGTCTGAGAACAGAAAACATACCACCCTCCTGACTGCATCAGGACTATATGCAAGACGCTTGCCACGGTGCTACAGACAGCAAGAGTAACAAAAGCATGGGAAAAAAAAAACCTTGCCGGCAGTTAGGTACTTCCAAAGCATCCGAAGGACCCGTGGTTACAGTCACAAAGGTATTCAAATGCGGCCATCTGCGCACATAATAAGAAAAAAACAAATGCTACTTACGTAATGCACTACGAGGCAAAGACGTACAACAAAGGGTCTCTGCCTATAGCCAAGCCCATAAGACAGGCACCGATAGAAACTGAGCGATTTCAAAAAAAACACCACCAGGAACTTCCACCACCTTCACAGAAACAGACCACGTAATTCCATAACTGACACAAGAGCTTCTACTTCAGATAAATAGATCCATCTTCAAGGCATTTCAAGTGGTTTAAGGAAAGCTTACCAAAAAAGTAAACCATTACACCTGCTGACTCTCTGGAGACACTCAAAGGCCAAGCTGACTACAGCGCTGTGAACTCGGTGAACGGCTCCAGCGTCTTGTGACAGTCCTACTAGCGCTACCGCATATTCAGTCACAAGTTCTATCAATATCGGACCTGGAAGAGTCGGTCAGAGGGAAGTATTAAGTAATCAAGTGTTTTGTTTTCTGTCCTGTAGACACACACCCCTATATAGTCCTGATTTCAATTAGGATACTACAGTAACTATCTAAATGTATGTATTTGTGACTTAACGGCAACCACTTGAAACTTATTTCTTGTTATTTTAAAGACGAACAATCAGAAAAGAAGTTAGCTGGTACGGAAGTGTGATTTTAGCTCATCTTTAATATTTTTGCAAGCGCTTTCCAGGGAATACGTTAAATCAAGTTTACTAGACATACATTCAAAACATGAAGTGAATAAAATGTGAAATATACATACTACATACAGATAAATGGAATTTCCCAGTGATCAGTTCACAGTACTAAGCTCAAACTCAGGACATTCCATGAATGTGTCAACTAGCTCGGCTTCCATTTCTACAGATTAAAACACGTATACGTTGCTGCAGCTAGATCCAGCATCACAGTCAGATGCTCTGAGGCCTAAATCCTTATTTGAAGTCAAAAGCCATTCTCCTAATGACAGCTGAACTGACGCCTTTGGGTATTCCAGGAAACCTCTTGAACTGAAGCCCGGGGACCGGAGCTCGTGCCAAGCCACTAGAGAAGGTGCCAGGCACACACAAAGACTTGAAACACCAAGGCTCTGAAATTGGAGGCAGAAAGTACTTTCTTCTCATTAGAGGAAGACATGATAGGAAAGACAATTATTTGGGAACCGCCAACCCACCCCCACACACCACCGAGAAAACAGCAGCTTGGAGCACAACTTGCTCTGTTGGCAGTTTATACATCTGAACTCCTTAACTTCAGCTTTGCACAATAAAAATATGCGTGAGGCGAGTTATTTAGTTCCTGCAATTTTGATTTTAATTTCCTGATTTCAACTGAATCCTCTTTCTGGGGACAGAATAGAGAAAGCGCAGATGCACACTATTAAACATGCACGAGCGTTAACAAAAAAGAGCGAACGTTAGCTGCCCAAATAAACCAAGCAGTTAGAGTCGCTTGCCTTCACATGAAATAATTTCTATTGAGTATTCATTAACATCTCCTAAAGAATCAATCAAACGAATTTTACTCTCTTCTTCTTCATAAATACGCCTATACAGTGGTCTTTACTGTGCTGCCTGAATCCTGGCAGACCATCGTGCCCACAAATCCCGCTTTAGCTTTGTACAGAGCCAATAGTATTTCCAGTGGGACTGGCTGATCGCTTTCCCGCATCCAGCTATTTTAGCGCGCTCCTCAGAGACGCAGAGGGGCTTCACCGACAGTGAAATATGCTAAACAAATGACATGTCACTGAGTAAATTAGCATCTACTTTCTGATCAGCTGGGTCATGTTTTCTTTTCACAATTCACGGCCTCTTGATAGAAAACAATGAGTATTTGATGGGCCTTATTAGAAAAATCAATATATTGATGCCCGTGTTTGAAACATCTGCATAATAATAGATTCAGTTAACGCATTAAGCAGAAAATTACGATGTGTTCACACGTTATTAATTTACCATGATTAGAGACAATTTCACTTTTCTCAGGAGTTTAACAAAAGAAAAGAAACTGTAGCATCCGCATTTAATAACACGTTGAACTAAATGGAATTATTCAAATTCTTCCCCACATGAAGCACACAGTCCCATCACCGCTACGGTTAACAGTAGAAACGCACCAATGACACAGTTAAAAAGAAGATTACTCAAGCATCAGTAAATGCTGCATTACTTACCAAAAAGCTTCCGAAAGCAGAATTAAATATAGCCGCTGCCTGAGGAGAGAGAGAAAAACACATATCATAATGGTAAAATAACTGTAGTACAGGAATAAAATGTTTTTCCCCTCTCAATCAGCTGCTGGATTCTCCAAACAAACAAGTACGCAGAGACCATTACGTAGGTAGTCACCGCTTAAAAACCGCCCATGGCCTGTAACTTGTGAAGACTGACAGGTTCCAGTCCACGTGCATATAAAAACGTGCAGAGATGGACAACAGCAGGAAGATGAAAAAGATGAGACCTTTGCTGGTAAACCTATGCGGAACATCCAAAGGAAGTACAGGTGTCACAAAACATGAGTCGCACTGGTTTGGTACCGATTTGCCTGGAATATTTTTGCGTATTGACCTACTCGTTAAAATCAACATGATCTGATCCAACTTCAAGACTACTTTCACAGGCTTCTAACAGTTGTAAAAATAGAACCTTAATTAGGTAATTGCTCATCTAATAAAGCATTGACAGATGTTTCTATAGTTGGACCAACAAATGCCAAACAGAAATAACAAAAGCAAACAAAACGAAAGAAACAAGAAAGCCACAACCGCTCCATCCATCTGAGGCAAAAATATCTAACGGTTACTTTTTACTCCGTAGTCTATCGTAACAAAAAGAAGCTATTTCAATAAAGCCTTCTGAAGCCTTTGCGCTTACCTAAAGATCCAGGACATTAAGGTAGCGGTACTGTTTCTTAACATGAACTCATAAAATTCCAGGGAGTTCAAAGTTCTGTCTTGAAAAGCTTCCCCCAATTACCCAGAAGGAACAAACTCTCGTATGGCAGCCCGTCTGACGACGAAAAGCCGCGCAGCAAAGGTAGCCGGCAAGGGAGGAGGGAAATCTACCTTTCACATGAAGATTTAGAGAAGAGTCAAATTAATCAGCCTGGACGTCTTCAGACACAGATTAATAACAAGTGGACGCTAGCGAGTTAAGCAAGTTTGAATGAAGTCCAAATTCAGGGTAGGAGCTGTAGCTGAACCTGCCTTCTGCTCCATAAGAGGATGCAATGAAAATGAATGGGTAATGAGATCCTTGGCTCTAGAGAGCTTAGCTTTCTTATTCAAGTTCATAATTAATTCAAAGCTTTGATAATTTCATTAGATTCCTCCTCTGCTGGCCCTATCAATAAAAGATGGCACCGGACCGCAGCTCCTCAGCGGCCCAAATACAAACCCAAATGCAGCCTGGGAAACCTACGCTGACTCGCTTACTAACAGGGACAATGGCATATGGCACTCCGTGTCGCGGAGGGAGCATCTGAATAGAGCCAGCTAAATAAAACATTAAAGTTGACAGTTGTAAACTACGGTAACATATTTTAACACCTTTTCCTCATCAGCATTCCTTTTTTGAACGTAAAAAAGAGGCACGCGTCCAAACCGCTACTCTTGCCAGAGATCACAGCTGAAAGCGAGAGTATTACTTAAAACAGTTCTTCAACAAGTGTGAATTAAATCTGGAGTATCGCCTTGCATTTGAAGCCGTACAGGCGGCATTTTCACACGGCGAGAGGGGCAAGTTAGACCACAGACATGACCTCACTGTACGGGATCGTTTTCAGTACCACAAATATCCTTCGTTAACCCACTCGCAGCAGGAGCTGCAAGAGGGCTCCGTTCAAAAACGACAACAAATAAACCCAGCCTGATAAAACCCAGCCGTATAAAATCAACTGCTGGATCCAAAAGAGAAGCATCTGGGCTCCACACCGGTAGCAGAAGGCTGGGAGGAAACACACCGGTCCCCACCTCCTCGTGAGCACACGGTGCGCAGAGCGCAACAATCTCAGACACTTTTAATGCGCCGGGTATTCGGCCAGTTGTGCAAAAGTCATAATTCGTGACCGGCCCAGGGGTAATAAGTTAGCAATTTTTAATTCCTTTCTTCAGTGTCAGGAGTTGTCCACGGCCAATGATTAAACACTCAGTATAGGCAAAAGGAAGGGAAAAAAAATCAGGAGGAGCACAAACGAAGCTATAATCAGATGACTCGCCTCAGGGTGTGAGCACTTACAAATGCCAACTACTATATTTGCAGTTCTCCCTAGAAACTTTTTTTCTAGCAGAATAAACTTAGAAGTAAATTCTTCCCACACCCACAAACCTAGGATTCATATCAAACCGCTAATAAACCAAATCACCGCCACAGTTTGTAATTAGATGCACCGAACAGCACGGCCCAGCAGAACTTATACATTCTTGCGCTTCCGACTCCTCTCCATCAATGGGGATAACGTCGCCTACATACTTCACAGCAGAGCATAGCTAAAATCAGTTCACTGCTTAAAAAGCACCCCGAGATCCTTAGAGGCACGGTACAAACAAACATCAGCACTGACACGTGATACAGAGTCTCCTCATTTTCTATTCAAAACATTTATTAGTCACTAATACCGTACAACTCCTCTCCTTTTTTTCCTTCTTTTAAAGACTCGCTCCTTCTGAGCAGTAACAAATACCAGACAGCAGTCAGCTCACGAGACGATAAAACACAAAAGCACCGAGATGCCCTTTGTAGTACTCCAACTTCAGGCCTGCGCGTGTTTGCAAACCATACGTCGCACGCACCATCTATATTAGGGTAGAGTTAGGTATAAAAACCACAGTGAGATCTTCGCCAAAGGTAAACTCAAAGCCGTGGAACTGAAGTGCTTGGTCAGAGCACATTCTAAAGCCTGGAAAAAACCAGACCGGTTATTCAAGCTTGCGCCCAACTCAGAAACCACGGAGATTGAAAGCCACAGTCAGCACTGTTAACGGGATCAGTACAGGAGGACACATTTAAAACAGCAAGCCCTAGCTCCACTGAACGGAGATCACGCTTAACTTTAAACAGGCACAAACTCAGACCACGGTACGGCACTAGGCTGGAGGGAACTCACCCGCTGGCCTGAGTTTCCAGCGACGGTGACTGGCCAGCAGCACTTACAAGGGAGAAGGAACCGGCCTCTATCAGACACCTATAACGCCATTTGACAGAGCCTTTCTTCCTCCCGTACCTGACTGCAGCGCAAAGCTTCACCCCTTCGTCTCCCACCGCATCCTGGAATCTACGTACAGAAAAAGCTAAGCTGTTTGTAACAGTGCGAGACGACAGTCCTCACAGCTACAAAGGTTAGAGAACAACAACAGACATAAGGAAAAAGCTGAGCTGTAACCAAAAGGCTGAGCAACTCCTCTCGGGTGGGTACCCAAACGTCACGGCAAGCGCATGCGGCACTCAAGCACGTGCGACTCGACAGCAAGTACGCCAAGGTTTTGACAATTAAATACAGAATACATTCTACACTGTTCCAATTCATTTCGGTATCAAGCTAACCCAGAATTGATTACAGCAGGCATCTTCTTCTAATAACGTAGTAGGGCTACACTAAAGAGCAGGATGAGATATACTGGCAAGATGAGGAATGCCTGGGTCCAAAAACAATGACATTTTAACACTATTGTCAAGACTCAAATGAAACAGTTCTGCACAAATCAACTGTAGGTATGCTGTTGATAACTGAATACACACACACACTCAAACGTTGAGCCCTGAGTGTCATCTGGCAGCCTTCTAGGGGGGTAACCTTCCCAACCGCACTTACCCCGAAAGCGGTACCCAGACACCCCAGGACCCGTGTGGCCCCAGAGTATCCCCTCTTGATGTAGAGGTCGTTTCAGGGCCAAGGCCACGGATGCCAAGTAAGGAAACTAAAAGGCCACAAAACATCTCAGGAGGAAGTAGTCCGGCCATCATACAGCGCTGCTCCGTGTAGGTCAGCGATTACCTGCAGCTACCACCTTATTTTCAGTCATGAGCAAGTGGGATATACAATTCACGTACCACACGTTAGGCTAAATATCTTCTTTAACATGCACGGCACAATGAAGGAGAGCAAAAGAAACGCACAAGAGTAGAAAAGGCGTGGAGAAAGAAAAAGACCTTGAGTAACACTACTTCAGGATTACAAAGCAGAGGGCAGAAAACATGATGTGTTAGTACAGCAGCGCTCACTTTACTAATGCCAAATTTAATAGGTCTGTGTCTCATCTCCAGCAGAGAACAACAACAGGGGCAAAACAACAAAAAACAAAAGGTAGCAAATAGTCGCAGAAATCATTGGATCAAACAGGACGGAAAACGTAGTCGTATCTACCCAAAGAGATCAGTGTAGTTCGAGAAGGTGGAGGAAGAAGGCAAGACGTCTGAAGCAGGCTGCATGAGGCAGCAGAGTCCCTCTAAAGAACTCCTTCCATCTCCTATTTAAAAATAAAATCTCACGTGAGTGTTACTGCAGTTCACAACTTAACCGCTGCTCCCGTTAATAAGACGTTACGGCTCTGTAGAAAGGTACTTGCCACAGCACTGTTGCTGCAAACAGAATATAAATATACCTAATAAGGTTTAATCTGTGTCGCTGTTCATAACTATTCATCTGAGCTCAGATGGGAAAAAACTCTATATATTCAAGTTGGTGATTCTGAGCACTAAATTGAATCAGGTGTCCTCTTCTCTTAAGAAAATTAAGTTGCTTTTGTGCAAGAGCGTTTTAATGAGAACGGAGCCCGCCGACAGTGATAAATGGGAACGACACCAGAGAGAGCATGTAAGCAGGACAATATGCGCATGTTACAGTCTTACAGGCTATTTTTCACTGACTATCCTGAATGACTTCGCTGTTTCTTCAGGGGCCTATTAATCTCAAATTTAGTTATTACACAACGTTTATTTGAACATATATTCTGTGGATGATGACAGTTAATAAAGGAAATCTTTTACAAGCTGTATTTTTACATATTGTTCCAACCGCAGCTCCCAGCCATTCTACCGTATTGATGGAATAACCTTGTTATGATGCAGCCTTAAAAAAGGCACATATATTCAGATTCTTTTCTAAGCACGTGGGGACTCTAAATAACCGTTAAAACGCGTATAAAAATCCTACCGCAGCACGGTAAAAAAAAGAGAGGTGCTGTTAACTGTGCAACCGGATCACCGCCCGCACAGCTGTCCGCTCGCAGGCGAGGCACGAGCCTGTTTAACAATGCAGCATATCCTCCCAGAAACATGTCCAGCCCTGAAGATGTGTGTACACTTCATAATGAACTGAACCGACGTTTCAGCACGCAGCTTACACGTGAGTTTGGCCCATGAGTTGTACACAGAGTAGGAGATGCTATTTCACCGAGGGGGGAAAAAAAAACAAACTGATGTTTGAAAAGTTTCTTCGAATGCACCCCATTCCTTGCACTGTTTGTTGGAGGAACAGAACCGCACAATGTCACCCTCTAAAAGCAAAAATGCAAAACCAAAAAGCCCCAAACAGGTAAGAGACATAGAGAGAAACCCACAAAGACACAGAGAAGTGTATGTTTTCATCCACCGCTACGTTCCCTGCGGTCCAACGCATTTGTTTCCTGTGAAAAAAGACATCACCTAATCCCCATTGACTATAGGAAAGCATTTCTTGATTTTCTTTCCAACAACGTTGGACAAACGTCCGATTTATGGAAATGATGCTGCTGTGCCACCAGAAGATGAAAACGGAACAATCAACATGCCGTTCGTCCACTTCCCTGCAGGGAAATGCCATCCAGAGAAAGACGGCCCCTAAAATACCTCGCTGAGCTGCAGACGTGAAGCTGCGCACGCTGCCGATTCGCTTCATGCTGGCAGAGGTCTCCGTGGCCGCAGTACACACAGCAAGAGCACGCTCACAAGATAGAGCGCCTCGCAGCATCGGGTCCTACATCCCTAACACCCCAGCCGGAAGTAAGATGAATATCCACAGGGGATGAAAAAACACAGGGGGTTCTGCATTGTTGTTTCTCCCCTATTTTGGGCTTCTAAATGCAAATCCTAGGTTCGTTGCCCAGCACCAGCGTAAACACTTGAAACGAGCAGCGGCTTAAAGCTGTCAACCTTGTAACAACACACTCTTTCTCACACTAAATATACACGTGCAGCTACCTGCACTCTCGTTGCTCTAGCACCTGACCTCCTTCCCCACAAACTTCACTCAGGTCTGCCAGGAGAGTCACAGAGCCGAACTTGTTGCACGAATGTTTGCCTAAAGGGAAAGCCCACTTCCCTAATTCTCTTAAGGCACTAGGACACGGAAGTTAGATTCTCCCTTCTACCTAGGTAATGTAAAGAACAAGCAGCCACACCTTTGACATCTGAATGAAGTTCAGAACGTTGCACACAAGACACTTTGGAATGAAAGCTACCATAAACCTTATTAACAATCTGTATTTATTAGTGACTCAAGGTTTACTACCTTAGCAGCGACGACGCTGGCTCGCACACAAGAACAGAAACCCTGCTGAACAACGATTCAATAGAGGAAGCTCAGCTAGACAGTGGTACGCAAGCAACTCCACCAACCTGATCCTCTCTTCTGGAGAAACACTTCCTAACTCTGAGTTTCCCTAAAATAAATAAATAAACAAATACTGTAGAAGGTATCCTCAAAAGGATACAGAACAACAGCAAGCTCCTAAACATACTTTTATTTAAGTTCACATCTTCTGAGATCTTAAGCTGCGATACAAACGCTTAAAGGTCCCGTCCCCTGATCCTCCTGGAGATACATCATCCATAACACGATTAGAGGTCCAGCTAAACAACGCATCCCACAACTCCGAAGAGTATTACTTCCCTGCTGAAGTGAAATGAAGGCATAAGGCCACTTTTTAAAAGGTGCCCTTTGCATTAACTGCAGGGCTGTGCCCGCACCGGTATCTTTCTATAAATATCCCACTGTCGTAGTGCTTTCTGGTCAGCTAGAAGCAGAACCAGACATCTTAAACGCTGTGCCATCCAAACCAGCTCAGAAAGTTAGTTATTCCAGGTCATGTCATCACCACCTCCGGAACAGCTTCGCTATTACTGGTGCAACACCAGGAGCTGCTAATTCCAACATCAATCTCGAGGAGGTACGCCGCATAAAGTGCCCAGCTAAAAGAGACGCAGATGTCAACGTCACCGAGAAATTTCCGGCTTTGTCACAAGGAAGTCTGTCTGTTTATTTAAGCATAGCACAAGGTTAAGCTTTACTGTAAACCAGTATTGCACAGGTCAGGAAATTTCCCTTTCCTTAGGCCAGTCAAACCAATGCACGCTGCAATACTGCAGCAGAGGCGCAAAGAGATGGGAAAGGAAAGCAGAATGCACTGTGGAAGAGATTAACATTATAGCCACTACACAGAGGTAAAAATAACATCCGCGCATGCGCAACAGTACCCTTCAAAACGGTGCTCAGATTCAGTTTGTATAGAACTTACTAGAAATAGTCATACATACATTCAGCAAACGAGAAATGAGGGGGGAAGTGCATCTTCAGAAGTGACTTATCTCAAAATACTGCCCCAAAGAGTTCAGCAGTACATCAGAGCTAACCGAAGCTTCAAAACTGTTTCCAGGGTAAAAAGCTAACCGCACCATTGATATTTACCACTTCTCTCCTTTTGAAGCACACCCAAAACACCTTTAAATTCTAATCAGCGAGTCGGTCCCATTTTCCACAAAACCTGCTCTGCCCTCTAATCCTAGGGGCCAGGGGAATAGTCACTCTTCCTGAAGCGCAAGGAAAAATACCACGGCTCCCGTCAAGTCCGGGTCACGGGCTTGATTTCACAACTGCTCGGCTGGCAGCAGCAGTACGTCGTGAACTACAAAAGCACTAAAACTGCCCTGCAGAATTTTAATTCCCATACATACAACGTGTGCGTTTTTTATTTTACTTTTAACAGGTAAGATACATGGCGACTCAGCTGAACTGAAGACTGTTTCATAACTTCCCTGAAGTAACTTTATTCTAAAAGGGCCACAAGGACTCACGTGCAGCACTTCATTCACACTCTGCAGAGAGCAGAGGCTCACACCAAGGGCCGCGCTGGGCGCCGCTCTAAGAAATGCAAAACCACGTCTTCCCGCGAGAGGTCACGCAGCTGCCAGGCGCACTAAAGACATTCTCACTAAAGTTTTACGTTTCGCATTTACGTCCCCTGTTGGCTTAAAACCAGAATATCCACATGCGAGGGGTATTCCAACAGCTAAGCATTTGCTTTACGCCCAAGCTCCCCTCTCAGGAATCACCCATTCTCATACAACATTCAGAAACACCAAACAAACAGAACTCGTTCACTTCCCAACTATTTCTTCATTTCAGTCCTGTATTTTGCTGCTTGAGTTGCTCAGGTACCCGGTAGAAAATGGCCTTCGTCCCCATTTGTCTCCGCACAAAAATCTTCAGGTAGGTTATGTGCCCCCAGATGCACTGCTCATAAGTTCTTACAAGGCACTGAAGAGGCGCAGCCAGGCAGATCAGCTTCTCAAACAAAACTGAGGCTTCGCGTTATCAAAAGCACAGTGAGAAATGCAGAAGACGTCAACAGCATTTGCAAAACTGTATGACTGACCTCCGCTAACCCCACCTGAAACAAACCACACAGATTTTTCTGAAAGAGGCAACTTCTACACAGTCGGAATTGCGTACGTGCAAGGAAAACAAGATCAGTAACGATAAGTTCTCACTAAATGCGGTACGCGTTCAGCGCGTGGGCTCCAGAAGCACGCAGTCACTGCCTCCGTCTCTCTGCAGTAGTGGTTCACTGTGGGCACTGAGCGAGGAAAAGAGCAAGGAAACAAAACTGTGTTCTATAACAGCATAGAAGGCCAAAACATAATGCATCGGCCAAGTCAGACAAAGGTTTTTTTGCGAAAGCCATCTAGATTTAGTCTTTTTTTCACCTTGCAGTGCTCCAGTAACATAAGGTGCTCCGTTATACATAAATGGACAATACAGTGCTAAAAGCACAGGCAGGGCCACCAGGTCAAAAGTGCAAGAACCGCACACTTCTCCGTACCGCAGGAGGTCCCGCTTCCAAGACAGGCACAGTGCCTTCAGAGCAATGCAGCTTGTCAACATACATGAGCACAGAACTGAGTAACAGAATCAGCAAACAAACGTAGACAGCAGAAAAAGTCACCGTCTACGCTATAAGCGATTGAAAAGTATGTTGTCCAGAAGCACCGAACACCAGCCAAAGATAGGCAGGTCACTTACCTAACAGCTTTTTTACCTGGCATAGCAGCAGTACTTCACAAACACAGCTTTCCCTTTAAAAAGTTCGATTTGGGTTAAGGGCTATTTCTTTGAATAGTTTACCATCAGCCTGTTTGGGGTTCAAACAGACAAACAAGGGTTATAGAATGGAGCCCAGAGCGTATTTTGAGTCACATCTCACCAATAAGAGAAGCTTGCTAAAAACCGAGCAATATCATCCTCCGTGCGGGGAGGAGAGGAAAGGGGGAAAGAAGCCGGTCGCAAACCATTTTTTTCAAACATACATTCTTTCTGAATCTGAGTCACTATTTAGAGCCGAGCCCATTGTAAAAGAGATCTCAGAGAAACGTCGCAACACAGACAGCATCCAGTCGATTTGAAGTTCGATTTGCTCAGACGCCACGACAAGCATATTTCGACCATGTGTATAGATATGCTCATCTATAATAGTAAAGAATCAAATCACTCCCGTAAGCCGCGGCGCGGCAATATCGTAGCACATCATGAAACAGTAATCAAAGTCCTGAAAAATACACCATTGTCAGCACTGTGCACCGGTACCGTCACGTTCTAGCACCTCGGCTCCAAATAAATCAACCAAAGTGCCTGCTTCGGTAAGCACTTCCGATTCAGTGTATATCAGCACGGGGGGATGGGGGAGGGGTAACGCACAGAGAAACAAATCAGAAACCAGGACTTGTAAATAACAATTCAATTAGCAGATTTATATTACTCCTTCCTTAATGAACTTGCTCTCTGCACCTACAGGAAGCCCTCCTGCAGCCTTGCCCCCTCATTTGCATGGCCGCGCAGGCCCGCTCTTTCCGCGCGAGCCCCTTTGCCCTTTCAATCATGAAGTATATTACTCCCCTGTCAGAGCAAAGCAGTTCCTAACAACGGGGAACCCAGCTGGGATAGGCAGAGGGCAGCAGGCTCACGCATTACCATAATAATCCAACTGCGCTCCCCGGGCCCTCGGGGCAGACAGCATATTAGGCAGGCCTCCTGCCCAGGCCGTATCACCTGCCCGTCAACCGGTGGCAGCGACCGCAAGGGCCCGCCTGGCTCCGTGGCTGCTCATCGCAGCTGGCACGCATCCTCACCCACAGCTCGGGCTTCCACAGAGACGTGGGGTACTCAGAAGGACCCGGCACGGAACAAAATGGCACCACAGCTCACTGATCACAAAGCGCTGCCCTACAGACAGGGCCAGGCTGCACTCACTCACCTCAGCCTTCCCCAGAGAACCGGAGCGTGGAGAAATCAACAGCGAAAACAAGCCAGTTACGTATCCGAGTGCCTTGCCACCGACGGCCAGTTCGGGGTCGGCTCTGTTGCCCTTTTTGGTTTTTGTGACGCTCGAGGGCAGTGAGCAGCCTTGCTGTCTCATCTCTGGTACCAGGCCCACCGCCCAATGGACACGGTTCCCACCTCAGCCTGCAGCTGCACAAATCCATGTGCCTCATGCTACTGGGCACTTCCAGTAAAGGAAATGTTTAAAGGTATTACACAGCCAGTTTCACAGAACTGTAGGGGTTGAAAGGGACCTCAAGAGATCATCGAGTCCAGCCCCCTGCCAAAGCANTCTCTGGTACCAGGCCCACCGCCCAATGGACACGGTTCCCACCTCAGCCTGCAGCTGCACAAATCCATGTGCCTCATGCTACTGGGCACTTCCAGTAAAGGAAATGTTTTAAGGTAATACACAGCCAGTTTCACAGAACTGTAGGGGTTGAAAGGGACCTCAAGAGATCATCGAGTCCAGCCCCCCTGCCAAAGCAGCTCCCTAGCCCAGGTTGCACAGGTAGGTAGGCGTCCGTTCTGTCCCAAACCATTCTGTTGACAGACTGTCTGCAGCTCGCATGCGGCACAAGTTTAGGTACTCAACGCACCTTCCAGTAAAAGATGTCGTTTTCTGCACAGTACAGGAGGACTGTAAAGTGCACTACGAAAAGAAGACGGGCTCTAATACAAATTATCATGTCATTTTATAAAAACGCATAGGCTCTATTTGCCCTTAACAAAGGAAGGGGCAACAGAGATTTGTGCTCCTCAGCGCAGTCAGGATGACTTGTTAGCGGCATCTCTTCCAGCTGTGGAGGGGGGCAGCCAAAGTGAGCTCTCCACATCGCAATCATACAAGGTCACAAAGGTCACAGATAAAACACAAGGACAACCTGGGGGTCCAAAAAATATCTTAATATAGCCAGGAGACTTTTCTTATATACCCACCAACTCATATACCTATCACAAATAGATTTACACTTTCAGGGCTTGCGATTTACAGAAGAAAGGCATCGCCAAACCACCTCCTCTGCCCCAAGGAGGAAGTCCCATCACAATGACAGTATAAAAGTAAACAATGCTTTAAAGATTAGCAATACATTTTCTCCTTCATCGTTTCTAGATATAAATGACTTGGGTTAGCTGTAAACGAGAACACGGAACTGATGACTTGGTAATTTCAAGACCCATCTCTTCCACACACACAGTTTTATGGAGATTGGTTCCGATTGGTTCCCTTCCTTCTCCAGGCTACGGGTCAAAAATTCCATAAATCAAAGCAACATTAAGTTGCACGTGCCAAGCCAAAAATCTAGAAATTCAAGAGGAGGAATTCTCTGGCACAATACCGAACACAAGCAAGTCCTCAAGCAGCTTCCGTTGCTTATGGTCAAAATTTCCCATTTACAGACACTTTGCCAGTGACAACAAAAGAAAACTGAATGAGGAATGTATTCCTCATCGTTCACGTGAGTTCCAATGGTGCAAACTGAATGTGTCAAAGGACACGTATTTGTGAATGGCAATGAAGGGTCCCCCTTTCTGTGATGGCCTTACAGATCAGGCGCGTATCTCAATAAAGGCAGTTGGAGATGAGTTATTAGACTTTACGCAGACCATGGTCAGAACACTGCAACGACTGAGATCTAAAAAAAAAGAAAAAGGGAAGCATCTGATACAAGATATACTTATGCCATGATGGCGTATTTGAAATGGTGACCAGACCAGAAATTACTTAACATAAAAGTTGTACTATGGAGGTGAAATATATATATCTTCTATGTAAAAAGCTAATTCCTATGCCAACTCCACTGCAAAATCCATTCTTTCCTCCAGTAACAAACTATCAGGTCCACACCGATCAAGTGTTTCAGTTTCCTTCACGATTTTGACTTCAGTCAGGGTTTCCCTCCTTCCACCTGCAATACTGCTACAGCCCCTGCTCTCTCTTCGTACTGTTCCTACACTTTGACTCTTACAAACCAGAACAGACAACACGAACGCAACAGATGCTTCCTTCAATAAGTAGCTCTGCTAGCAGAACAAATACCACTCTCTAGCCCCTGACTGATGGACCGCTCCCGCACATTTGCAGGGGACAGACTGTTCAGTTCCTGCGTTTTCCCTCTACAAAGCATCGCTTTCAAATTCATAAGACTTCCTTGCCATGTCCACAAGCAAGCAGTATTCGTGATGCAGTATAAGACCTTAAATACACACACATTTACTCAGCTTATACAAAGTATTTTCGCCTCACCCTCAGTCTACTCAAGGTACCGAATTACTCTAAAGCTGGTTTTTTTTCAAATGCAAATGAAGAATTCCTTCAGAGTACCAAGACATTTCTTCCTAAGTAAATAGCTGAAGCACACCACCTGGACAAGAAACTGGGCCACAATCCACTTGCAGAAAATAGAAACAGTTTCACCAGCTCCGAACTCCAACGGCTAGTTAACAGGGCACTAGCACCTCACAACCTCACCCCTCAACTTCAGCAGCTGGCAAAATAAATAAGAAGTTCTTTTTGTCCAAGGGACACGGCAAATCCGCTGGGTCGCGCTTCCCAAAATCCCTGCTACGGCCACAACGCAGTCGTGGGAAGAATGTAAAGGAAAAAACAACAAACAAACAACACGCGGCAAGGGCTGTACAAAACAGAAGGTAAGAAAGAGAAAGAAGAGATTTCTACACATTAGGGCAGCAAGCCAACCAGTCCAGCAGCACCCACCTCCCAGCCTGCTACAGAAAGGCCTTCGTGCCTGGATTATGTCACACGAAGGGCTATGAGTGACAAGACAGTGGTCCCAGCCTCAGTAATTCCGGGTAATCCACATCACCAGAGGAAGGCATTTACTCTGAGATCTGATAACGTACGCAAATCACCCATTTCAGCATCCAGAGTGCCAAGATTTACAGGGAAGCAGCTATTTCACACCTCTGAACCTGTCCTCGAGCAACACCTGCTCCGTCCTACTGAGATGTTAATAAGGTTTGTAACACTCATAACTGAACTGGCTATACCTACTGACAGCCACTGCATCGCCAAGACTAAACAACACCGCGCCACCGGAAAACTCTGCCCTCCCGTTTCTTTAGGTGCCAGATTTTGTTATTTTTTAAACATTGTTTGAGTGCAAACGAGAAGCGATAAGGTCTGCAACCGAACAGGAGCAGGGTCAGAAAAGCAGTAGATAAGGAAAAAATTCAAGGCACCTTGAGTCACGTCGTTTCTGGGGTTTCTTGCCTGGGTAACACATTGAGGGAGAAACAGATGAGCCAGTTCCGTTTTAAACAACACTGGGGATCTTCTTTCTCCTTGCTCGCTACTCGTGCAGAGACGGCTCTTGGAACAGTTAGGCATATGCAATACAGGCAATAAGCTGCAAAGCCACATTCAGCGTGACCAGAACCCCCCCCCCCCCCACTCAAATGCATGTGTGTATATATATATAGTATTTAGCACACATGGACATCACGCTACAGGAAAACTACAGCTGTCGTAACACAGACAACAGGTGATATCCAATGACTACAGTTTGTTACGCAAAAACTAAGGAAAGGTGCTCCTAGGCTTCAATGCTACGACAGGCAACGAGCCTGCTTAGTGAAATAGCCACTCTATTCAGAACCCCGATTATTTATTCTGAAGGACAAAAAACACAGAAGGCTGCAATCAGGGTTCCCCCTCCTCGTTCAGGTAGCCGCCCACTCTAAAAGCATTTCAAGAATTCAGAGAGAGCACTTACAATTTTATCCTGTTATTTTAGAGTATATCGCATCACTCACAATATTAATTAGCATTTCATTACAAATATCACTATGGGAAAAAGCAGCACTGGGCACGCGACCTGCCTCTGGGATCAGATTTGAATTCATTTTAGATGAGGAGGCAATGATCTAAAACATGACAAGTTAACTATCCATACTGACACCATATCCTGGACGGGAATAACATCAGCCCTAAGAACGGCACGGCCAACCAAAAGAAATCACGCCAACTTTTGGTCTTTAAAATGATTACGAACGGGTCACTCTAAGCGGCTTCCGTGAGAATCCCGTAATTTTTATCAGTTATGTTCCGAAATTAACATCTACTTGTGTAACGGTTTCAAAAAGACCAAATCGTCGTTACGGACAGAACCGCACCGGCAAGAAAATTTAACCAACAAAAGGGTTAATTAGGGATACAAATTTTCTCCGACTGTTAATAATGGGAACAACACATAGTACGTGCCCATAAGTAATTCTCAGGTATCTTTGATCTCCGGCCTCAAGCGATTACCGTTGCCTACCATAGGCCGGCCTCTGGGACTCTCTCAGAACCAGACATCTGGCTACTTTGTTGTTTTAGACTAATCTCGTCCCAGGGGAGCTCAAGAAACGACACCAGGCAAGGAGGGTCCTGGCAAGGGAAAAGACATTACAGTATCAGCGGATTTCTAAGTGGACTAGAGCATCGACATTGTCTTCAAATTTCTATGGGGATCCTATCGCTTCAGCTCTCACACGCAACGCACGTGATCCCATTTTAAGGAACTGCTAATCCCCTCGAGGAAGCTAATGAATGATAATCCAGGGGAGAACGCAAGACAAAGGCAAACCAAAGTACAAAACTGCAAGGGACGGGCGCATTTAATACAGATTTTACTGAAAGGTCAGCAAACCACACAATCAAATCATGTTTTCAAAGCCCTACAAAAATAACTCCAGCGACCAAGCACCCTTTCAGACAAATTCACTGTCAGAGATTTTAGCTGCCAGCCCTGTTATCATTCAAGTACCACCCTGTGACAAAAGCAGCAGTATCGGCGCCCGACTGCCCGCTCTGGGTTTCGCAAAAGCCCGGTTGACGGGGCGCTAAGCCCACGGGGTAACGTGGGCTGCTAACACGAAGGAACAAAGCTTTAACTGTAGAGGTTCTACTTCTATCAGCAGAAGCTAAAGCAGATCTGCTGCACACTCCTGTCTGTCAGGTCTCATCCTCCCCAAAGCACAGGTGCCATCAGATGTGGCACTCGGAGCAGCTGGACAAGAACTGCCGTAGGCTCCACACCGAGCCCTCCGCCCTAAAGCCCACGTGCCCCGGGAACACCCCGGGCATGCTTATGGTTCACGTCTGGCAAGAAAAGGAACCAAAACACTTAGACCCAGAAGAAATAAAAACTCTCCCACACCTTAATCTGAGAGCAGTAAGCGTATTACTAGCATTATCCCAGCTACGTACTTGTAAGTGGCATCGTTTCTACAGCGCAGAGGTGGCACATAACTGCAATAAGCGCGCGATCGCTTCCTCGTGAGTGCCTCTCACTTCAGATGCACCGCTCTACCTCTTCCTCCTTTCCATTTGTGAGCACGACTTTAAAGGAAGGGACCTTTAAGGGAAGGGACGCTAAATGGAGACGGGAACCCCCTTCTAAGGACAGGTCCGTGCAAAAGAAGCGTGCATCATTTGAGGGTATTTTCAATGCATTCAGAACAGAACTTCACAGAAATCTCTGGATAATCTGTGCTGCCACATCAGCTCCCGAAGCAAAGAAACCCCTGCCCAAACCTAAAACAACTGCTATGTACAGAACTAGTTTGAAAACCGGGTGCTAAACTTCACTAGGGATGACACTAATCGAGCACCCCGCTTACCCTTTCTCTTTGCGTTGCTCACAATGCAGACACCTAGCTCCCTCCGGCTGTGATACTGCTCTGTGGGTCTACGACACTGAACAGTTACTCTAACGCATTTTAGCAGCTTCTCAACGCACTCCAACAGTTGGAACAAAGCGAAATCCTGAGCTTCATTAGCTCTAGCTACACAGCACGAACAACTGAAACAACAGCAAACCAAAAAAGCACCACAGCAGTTCAGCAAGCCACTGAGATATTTCATGTTTATTTTCCTGAAATACAACGAAAGCAAGTTCTCTATTGCTATTTCTCATCAAGCAGCCACGCCGTTCAAGTCAACGTGGGTGGGTACAAACAGCTAAATCTCAAAAAAGGAGCAGTGCCAGGACAACAAACCATTTTGCGTTTCCTCTACAGGAAATACACGCTCAACACACGTACCCGTTAAAAATCTTGCTAAGTCAGCCTGACACGGCGTAACGAGGACTTCTGTGACTGCTGTAGCTTGCAGGTAGCTCTGCAGCTTTACGCAGCAGACACGAGTCAGAGCATGCCATAAAACGATCTATGCTACCACGCTAAAGGTTTGTACTGCATTTAGTCATACGCTACCACCAAAAAGCCAAGACTTCTAACAGCCGAGGTAAAACCAGGTTAAGCTTGCACATTTAAAATGTAGCACGCCAATGTGTCAATAGAAAAACAAAAAGTAACAGTATGCGGAAAGCGTGGAAAGTTTGTATCTCATGCTTGGTGCATATTTTAAACACCTGCTGTCTACGCACAGCACAGAACCAACACACTTCCCTTCACAGATACTTTTCAACAAACCATGTGCCATCCACAGCTAAGTACCATCTACTGCACAAAAGACAATTAATCCGTAGTGAACCAAGCCTTTCTCCACAACGTCAGCATCTGGAAGAAGTGAGCGCTATAGCATGAAAGGAATAGCGACTTGTCTGTACAAGAGCAAGTGAAAAATGGAAGCAAACTCAAGCGAACAAAAAAGTCTTCAAACAATACGAATGTAAATTCCCCCCCAAACTCCAAAATAGAACAAAATACCTTCAGTTTATCTAATGCAAGAGCCCAACAGAGAAAGAAAACCCCAGTTTAAATGTTAGCATCATCTTACGAACATCTGAAACTGAACAGAGCGGTCCGCCTACGGGAAGACAACTGATAGAGTCTACTTTAAAGGGCATACAGCTCACAAAGCAATTGCAGCACACAACAAATGTTCGTTACAACCTGATTTTAACAGGGACACAAAATGCTACGTGCCTCCCTATCATATCTCTCAGCTCATCTCACCTAAAACATTTAGCAGTCTCAGCCTACAGTTCACTACTAACTATACATGAGCGATGCAACCACTCTTATCTTAGATATTTTATCTCTCTACACGTTCTAAATGAAATTAGGAGCAACATTACCTCCACATTCACAGCACACAGTCCTCAGGCAGACTTTCTAGCATCCCGGCTCTTGTTGAGGGCACAACATGGCAAGGCACCATAAAACCAAGAAATCCCTAGAACACCTTGATAATAACTTGCATGTTCAAGTAGTACGGGAAACTAAACAGGAAACAGATATACTAAACCCAACCCACCTGCAGCAAAAGGGGCTGATGCATAACGTGCCCTTTTTATAAGGCCTTGCGTAGCGGCACTGCTGAGTGGCGGCCTGAACAGGTGATGGAGCACCTGGTGGGAAGGCAGGGCCAACCCAGGGGAGCTCAGCTGCACGCAATGCACCTGAGTGGGTGGAAGGGGTGGAGACAGGATCCACCTCTTCCCAGACCGCATTTAAGGGCTGGCAGCCGAGGGGAAGGTATTCTGTAGGTAATCCTTGTGTACTTGTGGTCTTGTTTTGGTAAGTACAGTTTTTCTTTTTTTTTGTGTGTGTGTCTGTTGCAGTTCAGTATGTTGTTCTTTGTTGTAGACTAGGATTTTGGTACTTTGTTGTTATTCCTGTTCTTGATGTTGAGTTATAGTATGCAGTCACAGGGTGGTGGGAGATGGTTTTAAGGTGGTGGAGTATAGGTTTTTGTTAAAAAACAGGAAAAATCTTTTATGGGGAAGGGTGGTTATATTGCACGCAGAGGAGCAGGGTGAAGAGGTTAATTTTCTGGTGGCTTGTGAGTGTCTTTTATTCTGTACTATGTGAGGAATTATTTTGTGTAGTTATTGTTTCTGTAACAGGACAGATACTACTGGCCCTTAAGAAAAATATTTTTTTTTTTTTTTTCAGAGAGGGCTAATTTTGGACCGCAAAAGCAAGTAGGGGCATGTAAGTATTTGTTTCAGGGAAAACTTAACAGAGCAAGCTAATGATGAAAATAACTTCACTATAAATTAGAGCAAGTGTTAAACAAAACTAGAAAATGAAAAATGTTAAGTCTGGGTTTAACGTGAGCTGGGAAAAATCACATTGTATTTCCTGCAGTTACGTAAATTTGAAGTTAGATGTACCCAGGAGCACGGGCATGAAGGATTCCTGGCAGAACTGAAAGTGCAGCCCCAATGGAAGTTATGTAGAAAGCATGAGGTAGCCTAGGTAGGGTAAAACAGTTCTCTTTGAGGGGTGGGTAGAAGAAACAATAGGTAACTTTATAGTTTCAGTAATTAACTGAGTGTAAGTCCAAATACAGCAGTCCAATCAAGCTGGTGATAAATCAGATGATATGAGCTGTAGTTCAGTACCAGGTACAAGAGGGTTAATAAAATTGTTGAGCATCTATATGCAGTTGTGATAAGTCAATACATTTTATTACTCAAGTTAAAGAATGAGTAGGTGGGATTTATTGCTCTGGATGTTAGAGATGCTTTTTGTGTGTGGTTTTGCCAAAGTAAGTCTAACATTATTTGCCTTTAAATATGAAAACCCAGGTGTGGGAGAAACAACTTGGTTAACCTGATTAGCATCACCCAGGGTTTTAAGAACTTTTTGAGGACAGTTTGATGCGTGAGCAGAAGATGAGGGCTCTGCAATCCCAAGGTGAGACTTCACTGCAGTGTAAGTAAAGAGGACTGTGTACAGTGGACTGTGAGTTTGCTGAATTTGGTTTAAATGACCCTTAGGTTTCTCTACAGAAAGCTCAACTGATGAAAGGGAAGGAAGCAATTCGCTCTATGTCCGTAACACTGATGCTGAGCGACCTCTGAGCTGGTGGCACGTGACTGCTTGGAGACTGCCAGTTGGGCAGGCCTGAAGGAGGACCTGTTGGATGATTGTCGGATTCACAGACGGAAGCTGTTGTGTGAGACAAGGAAACCCTAAGGTGGAATATGCAGTAACTACTACTGGTGAGGTAACTGAAGTAAAGCCATTACCTGTGGGGGCTTTTTCTCGACAGGCTGAAATCATTGCCTTGATGTGAGCTTTAAACAGATGGTGTGTTCCTAAATACGTGTTTAGGGTGGTATGCCTTTACGATACCGTCTGGGAAGATGGAGGATTGTAACCAAAGAGTTTGGCTGTTAGATGCCCTGAAAGACATCAGAAACGCAACGCTGTCCGGGGATGTGGCAGTGAGATGGTGGTTCAAGCGGCAAACCAGGCAGCCGAAGGAGAAGAGATCGGTGAAGCGGGCTTTAATTCCACATGGTAAATCTCAAATCTCTGAACCTGAGTCAGAACCCGCGAAGTATTCAAGAGAGAATGGGTATCTAAGTAATGATTTACAAGGGAAGAGAGCAAGCTCATGTTTGAGCGCTTACCCAAATGGATGCTTTGTTGTACCCTCTAGTGTTTTGTGGAAATGGGTTTGGACTGAATGTAATAAAACGTACTGGGGGGGGCAGTCAGTGTTCTTAATTATATGAACAAAGTAGGGCTTACTGGGGAAGGGAGCCTTCCAAGGCAACTATGGCAATTTTTTTTGGTTTTGGGGGTAACAAGATAAGGGGGGGTTCAGTTATATGTGCTAACCAGTACCTTTTCAGGGTGGTTGGAAGAATTCCCCTGCAGGACTAATAAAGCTGAGGAAGGAACCAAGGTATTGCTGAAGGAAGTAATTGTAAGGTTTGGGGTTCCTGCGGTGATGTTTTCCAGCTGGGGAACGGGCTTTATTGCAAAGGTTGTCCAACAGGACGTCAAGCTATCGGGGTAGGTTTGGCGACTGCACGCCTGACTGCTTGGAGACGTGAGCGGTGAGGTAGAAGAGGTGGATCGCTTAAATTCACAGATTGTGAACTTGAGTCGGATAGCTGGACCATCCCAGCCGCAGTTGCTGTATTTGGTGCTTTTGAGGATCGGAAGCAAACGCGGAGCCAAAGAGGGGTTAAGCCCTTTTGAAATAGTGTATGGGAGACATGATGTAATAGGAATGAAATTCTCTACCCAGACAGGGAATGAAATACTAACAGAATTTGAGATAAGCATATGGAAGCAGCTTTCAGTAATATTAAAACTGGGTTCTGGTACTAGGGCCTGAGGTATCGATACACCAGTGTGTGGTACTTTAACAAGAGATTGTGTATTAGATGTTTCAGAGTTGCCCTTGGAGACCAAGCGAGAAGGACCGTTCCAAGTACTTCTCACCACCCACGAGGCGATTGAATGGAGGAGGAGCCTTCGTGAAGGCATCGCTCCAGAGCAAGAAGGCATCAAAAATGCTGAGGGTTGGTATCCCGAGGGACTTCGGGAGCTTACAGTGAGAAAATGGGATGCTTAATATTTATCTATGCTGTATAATTTCCACTCTTGCTTTAGCTTGGCCAGAGAATACCGATCCAAAGTGAGACATAAAGCTTACTGAAGCTTTGAGTGTTTCAGATTGTTGGGTACGCGCAGCCCACCCTGGAGGCGAAGGGTGCCAATTTAGGGAGCTGTTGCGCTAGACTGGACAATACCAGATTGGGTAACAAATCAGATGGGCAAGGACGGAGGCAACTGTAAATAAGGGGGATAAACTCAGTAAGGTAGGCCACAGATTCATTTTGTCATGAATAACACCTGGTTCATTTGTATAGACAGGAATAATGACAGTGTGTACCCTGTGCATGTTGGGTGGAGGAATCCGACAGGCTGAAGCTGTAGTTGAGAATATGGCAATTAGAGGACGGCAGCTGGAAATAATGAGACGGCTATGAGGTAGCAAATGTGATCCTAGGACCTGAAGTACTGTAGTGCCATCCAGAAATAAAGATATATTAGTTCTAGTGGGATTGGGCACCGCCGTAACTAAGGGTAGGCTAAAACACCGTAAGCTTCCCTTTGGGTTTTGGTGGCTGTGCAGAGGTGGGTACGCACGTGAAATATTGCCACGGAACTGGACTGGCGTGTGCACAGTACATTATCACACTATACGTTATACACAGTACTTTATCACAGTGCATTATCATCTGAGATTCCTCAGATGACGTTATTACTCGCGCAGAACCTCCCCACGGGGTTTCTGAAGAACTGTATGGTTATGCCCTAAGAGAGGGAATAATCCACTGGTCAAAGGCCTATGGGATTTCGGAGTTTTGTTCAGTGGTCAATTCCAGCCCTGGGAGTCAGCGCGTTGGAAAAAGCGGTAGCGAGTGTATTAGCTGCTATGGCAAGAAATGAGACCTTAAGTTCAGATGTTGGCTGGGGTTTGCAGACAGATCTCTTTTTTGAGTGAAGTAGTCTTACTGAGCCGAATGGTTTTAGGCCTTTTTACAGCTGAGGAAGGGAAGGGTGTGCACGCCAAGTTGCCGTGTTTCCACGGCCCAAAATCAGTGGGTAGAAACAGACATAAAAGCTGTCTGTGGAAAGAGCAGCCTGTCCTATCAGGTAGCCTAGGACTGTACCTGATCTGGGTTTATGGGTACTTGGAATAAACTCACTAACTGGCACTCTAACTTGGCCGGGCTCAAGCAACTGTTCGTAGCACAGTTATGCTAATTAATTTGATAGCATCAACTTGATTACTTGAACAATGTGCCCAGATCAGGTGCTGTCAGAAAGGCCTGGACAATTTCCTCACAAGGAGGAGACACCGTCTGAACTGCCAGGTGGAAGTGGCAGAGAAGTTTTTAATGAACCATGGGATATTGCAGTCAAAGAAATTTGCCCAACGTATTAAGAAGGGGGGATTGAATTGTGAGAGCAGTTAATCCACGTTATAAGAATTGCCTTTCCCGTAGCTTGAGCAGATGCAAGCTGAGGAGCGGGAGGCTTGTGTAAACGTAAGCTCTAGAACAAAATGTGGAGGCCACGGAAGTTGTTGCCGAGTGAAGATCAAGCGGAATGCATGTCCTGTTCTTGAAGATTAGGTGGCAGAACGGATGCCTCGGCTCACTGTTATGTCAGCGGGAACCGGTTGCAGCAACCTTCTCCTTATGAGTTTGGGAAGGCACGGCAAGAATGACTACTGGACTCCATCTGACAGTCACTGGAGACCCCCGTGGCATTTGTAGAATGTGTGCCTAAGAGGGTGGGTTACGTTTATGGCTTATTGGGGTTTTGGTCCTTTTTCTTACGACCTAACATGTACACTTAGGACTTTAAATATCGAGTTGATGCTTTTCTTGGTGTGCAAGTCAGGTGGAGCTATCCCTCTTGCTTGTACTGCTCTAATAAACATACCTCCTTTCTGACCTTAAGTGGATTGTGGAGTCTGATTTTATGTGTTGTGTCACTGAGGAGAACCTGGTCTCATCCATTTGCTTTCTACCCCCCGTCAGATCTTAATAAATGTTGTTCGAATTCCCTTCTCAAGGACCTTTTCTGCTGGCTGAGCAGGCCTGAGCTACTCAGCCTTTCCACGTAAGAGACATTTTTCCAGGCCCGCTGTCGCTTTATGGTTCTCTGCCGGACTCCTTTTTTGAATGCGGGAGGCCAGAATGGGCCCGTTGTGTACGTGCAGCCTGACCAGGGCAGGGTGGAGGAAGAGAGTCACCTCCCTCGACCTGGTGTACACGCTCTTTTTAATGCAGCTGTAAATGTGTTCTGGGAACAAAGACCATATTTGCAACAAGGTGGTGACTGGGTAAAGACAGGGTGGACGTAAATACAAAGACATATCCACTGCTATCCCTCTACGTTTTGTGGCAGTTGTGTGTCTACGATTAATGAGATTGGCTAAGACCGAACGCTACTGCTGGATTCCAGATTCCACCTACTGTTTTGGTTTGCCGGTCTTTCCCTTGCCTATTGAGTCCATTCCTTTGATTACGGCAGACATCTAGCTGATTTACACTAGGTTGAAAGTGAAGAATCCTGCTCAACTTTGCAGTTATGGCAAACAGCAGCGCAGGTGTCCTTTGGCTGGCAGCAGCTGGACTGTGCTAATTGGCAGGGAAACAAAATCCATTTTCAGTAGCAAGAAACCATCTAAGATGGGCTCAAAATAAAGTCTAGATGTATTATGGTATGTTCCACGGGCACAAACGATCTGACAAAATGAAATTCTTCGTTGTCTTGCACCACACGATTTGGGGGCTTCAAGTATCAAAGATAGGAGATCATCTTAAAATATATTAGTATGGCAGATCTGTATTAGGTTGCTGATGAGTTATTAGGGAATGTAAAAGACACGCTTGCTCCCTCCTGTTCTGAAAATGGAGTGAAAGGAGAAAACCAAACAGAACAACAAAACGCTGCAATTACTGATAAAGAAACTACGAACACGGCGCCCTGAAAATGCTGCTAAATGAGCTGTGTACCTCATAAGATACTGTATGATAAGCTGTTGTAAAAGCAATTTGCTCAAGGGACGTACTGGAAGTAGGAAGCAGTGACAGCTACCAGGGCCAAGCGGCTGGGAAACAGAGCGGTGCGGGTTTCAGCGCGGTCGCGTCTCAGTGAGAAAAAACAGCAACGGCGCGCTGTTTCTGACCGGAGATTTGAAAGGGGAGGGATGTGAAAATAAACGATCGGCTAAAGACGTAATGTAACTAGTACGTGGGCTGCTGTGCCTAATAGTATCTGACAGTTCTGAGTCAGGACAGATCTGAGAGAGTGTTAAGCGTAAATGACATTGTAAGAGAACAAGGAAGAAAGTTTGCACGCTTAACCAAAAAAGAATGTGAGGACAGGTCCGAACGCTGTTTACAGCGCAAGAGTTCAGCTCTCTGATTCACAGAGCACCTGAAGCTTCCTGACATTCTACGGTTTCTTATTTCCATCTAACAAGACAGTGATCACAAAGGCAGAGATTATTATTTTGAATGTATCCATGCCTACACAGAGATAGAAATGGTGCCCACCGAACTGATCTCACGTCAACGTAATACTGCAGATAGAAAGGTGGACATAAAAATCCCATTCCAATCTAGCATGCACACCGCCTCTCCCTGAATAGCAGGGAACCCATCCGTCTGCCGTCCGCTTCCCTTTCTCAAGAGGACTTTTAAGAAATCCCAGCAACTGAACGTATGCAAAGTTTCCGTAAAAGCACTATTTTTGTGAACCAAAGTCCTGGGGCTAACGGGATGAAGCCTGACAGCCGTTTATTTTTGAAGACGACCGCCTCTAGTTCCAGTTACGAAAGCTTCTTCCTGTAGGATCGTTTTATGTTTCCAGATGTGTAAAGTAAATAAAATGTCACTTGCTCAAAACCTATTTCCTTGTCGTTTGTCGGGGAACAAACACGCCTTTTAACAAGTGCCGCCACAACGTCCGGGGAAGGACGTCAACAAACGGAGCTCCGAGGCCACAAATTTTACCCGGACGTGAAATCGTGCGGTAACCTCAGACAGTCCATTGTGGAACATGGTTGCTTAATACTGTCCTTTGACACGCGGCGCAGCAGTGACAAGTTCCAACACTTCCGCGAGCATACACGTCGAGGCCCATCAACTCCGCAAACCAGCGACGGCTGTCATCGGGGGGAACGTTCCCAAGATGTTGCGTCAGAGTTCGGACTCTGCGCTACGGAGCAGACTGCTGCTGCTCCTTGGGATCGTGGAAAAGCACTCACACACCAGTGCAAAGTCTAGAAATGCTGTAAGAACGTGAAACAACTGACAAATGAGTACCCATTTCCACTGGTGGGAAGACAGTCTGAGTCACGGTTAACCTTAGCTCCAGTCGTGCTTTTCTGACACGTTTCCCTTCAAGGTTTCTGTTTTTATGAGGAGTATCAACAGCTTCAAACAGAGAAATTAGACCACTGTAATGATCCTGCAAGCGTGCTTGGATTAATTCAACTGAGGCTGAACACCGTTCAGGCTTACTTCATTCTATTTGTACAGGAGGACAGAGTTTTATTGTTTTGAGCTGAGGAAAGATGTCACTGTCACATAGGCCAGCGTAGGTGAAAAGCATGGAAACTTTCCGCAAGCCTTTGCGACACAGGAACAAAAAGTGTTGTTTTTTGTTGCCTTTCATGTACAAAGGCAGAACTAAATACACCCACAATTAAACTAATTTTGATCTTTGTTACCTGGAGTTGTATACTCTCCAGAGATGACATGAAAATGTCTGTGAATAATTCATGCATTGCTGCTACATTTGAAAAGGAGCTTGTCACGCTCTGTAATGTGTCTTTCGCCTAGGGATGCCAAGGCTCAAGGTTTTGGGGTAGCCATCCCGGCTCCGGTCTCAGGGTAGCCGTCACGGGTCGGGCTTCGAGGTAGCTGTCAGGGCTCTCGTTTGGGGTAGCTGTCAAGGCACCGGGCTGGCCGTAAAGCGGTCCAGCCGCAATAATGAAGCAATCAACTGCACGTGATGTTGGGCTGAGGCTCCCCGGGCACAGCTGCGCCCTGTTGGGAGCCTCAGGCAGGGCCCGCCCCTCAAGGCCTTTTAAACCCTGCTGGAGGCTGCTGGGAGTCACTAGGGTTTGCTGGGAACTCTTTGAGTTCCCTCTCTGCTGCAGGAGGTAGGGGGGTGTGTATGCTGCCTTTTGGGGGAGTTGGTGATGGTGCTGGGCTGCTGCTTTGCTTCTGATGCGTTTTGTTTGTTTGTTTGTTTTTGTGCTCTGCTCTTTTTTTCTGAGGTTTTTCTGCTCTTTTTTTTGGGTTGATGTGGGGCTACTTCTTGCTTTGGATCCAGTATGGGGTTGTTATTGCCCTTACTGGGTTTCTGTCTTTTTACAGCCAGGGCTGGGTGGCTATTGCTGCACTCCCCTTGCCCGTATGGGGCAAGGGCAGTGTTGCAGCTGAGCTCTCTTTTTTGTTGTTGTTGTTTGGTTCTTGTTACTTTTTATTTAAGGTGATGCTTCCCTAGACTGGGTCCTTCTTCAGCAGGCTGGGCAGTTAGTGGGCGTTGCAGGCTCTCGTGTTTGCAATGATGGAGGTGAGTAGCACGATTGCCCTAACCCTGTTGCTGTTGGGGCTGTGAAGCAGCGTGAGGGGCTGCTTTTTCAAAGGCTTTTTGATATGTGTGATTTTTCTCCTTGTGTCTTGCGTTTCAGAGCGAGGACTACAGCGAGGTGTCTCGCAGCAAGGGTCAGCTCAAATTTGAGCTGTTGCAGCGGCGATGGGACTACAGTGACCGTGCCCCTCATGGGTCAGGGGGCGTCAGATTCATCATGCGTGTGGTGTGGGGATTGCTACTGGGTGTGTCAGGAGGGCTCCTGCTCAGCTCTCCGTGGGGTGGGTGTGTTGCCAGTGCAGCCTCCCACACTGCTTTTGTTTTCTTTCAGATCACTGCAGTCCTGGAAGGCATGATGTGTGCTTGTAGTGCCTTTTGCTCCCAGCTGTGGGGGTAAGTAAGGTAGGGTTCTAGCCCCCTTCCTCCTGATCCCAGACTTCTTGTTTCTGGGTCTGAGAAACAAAAGAAAGGGCTGCTGAATTGGAAGCAGCACTGACGATTAACTTTGTTTTCCTGCTGTCTCCTGCAGTGCTGTGAGTGAGACTGGTAAGAGGCAGTGGTAAGTATAAGGAGGGGGCTCCTGGTATTTCTCTCTGCTATTAGAGGTGGTATGGGGTCCCTGCTGGGCTCTTGATTTTTGGGAACAGTGTGGTTGATGCCGGGCTCTAAGTTGCTTGTTGTTGGGGGGTTCTGGCAGCAGTCTCCCCTCAAGTCCAATATCGTCTCCTGGCTGCAGAAAGTGGGGATGAATGTAATGTGGCAATGCCCTGGTGCTGCTAAGGGTGAGAAGCTTGGTATTCCGCTATGATTTTTCCACTTTTTTCTCTTCAGTTTTCCTGTTGTAGGTTAAAGGATCTGGTGAGGCATTTTTGTAGGCAATCAGCCTGGCCTTGGGAGCGTCTTACTCAGTGTTTGGATGAGACAGGTGAGTGTTATCACAATTCCCCAGTGTGTGTGTGTGTTGTTCCTCCTTGTTACTGTAGTTTGTTGGAGGTGGTAGGTGGTCTTTTTCTTCCAGGTTTGGGATTGGAGTGTGGATTGTGGTGCTGTGAAGCTGTTGCTGCTCTTTGGGAGAGAAGTAAGCTCTGTCCTTGTGCGTAGCTTGCATCCTTTGCCCTTGGTATGGGGTTTAGGACTGCAGCCGGTTGTTGGAGGGCAAAAGCGCTCCTGTTTGTGAGGGTAATAGCACACAAGGTGCTGGAGTCCTTGCCTGAGGTCAAGTCCATTTTTTAACGCTTGTGTTTTTATTTCAGTTTTGAAGGTGTGTGGCAGCTGGATGGGACTAAAGTAATGGCAGTGTTACTGAGGTGGAGTCAGAGGTTGTGGTGCTTCTCCTTGTAAATGGTAAGTGTACTTGTGGTTGTAGCACCTCATTTGTTGTTTGTGTTTTGTTTTGGTGCATTTTTGTTGGAGTTGAGTGGCTTTGTCTCTGTTGCCTGTGGAGTAATGGTGTTGAAGCGTGGCTCTGTAGCATGTTGGGTGTTCTGTTAAGTGGTGCTTGGTGATGGCATTTTGGTGTGGGGGCTCTGTGTTTTTGCTTGGGCAGTTGTTGTTCAGTGTGTGGTGAAGTTGTCTGAGGGGGGTTGCTGGCTTTGGGTTTTTGTGTGGCTGTTGAATCTTGGCTTTTTGTTTTGGTNGTTCCCTCCCTAGGGGGAGAAGGGCTCCCCCTGTGTGGGGGGTGAGCTGTTCCCTCCCTAGGGGGAGAGGGGCCCCCCCTGTGTGGGGGGGTGAGTCCCTCCCCTGAGGGAGGGATGGGGGGGTTCCCCCTGTGTGGGGGGCCTGGGGGGGAGATACCTTGGTGCTGTAGTGTTCCTGGGTTGTGTCTGTTTCTGTGTATTCTTGTTCCCAGGCTGGAGAATAGGCTAGGCACGAAAGTGCCTTCTGAGCTCTGCACGATGAGAGGCTTCACTTCTTTTCTGAGCACCAGTAAGGGATCTTATGGAATA
>VXAB01006008.1:3819-20231 GCA_013399175.1 Odontophorus gujanensis | reverse complement strand
GGGCTCCCCCTGTGTGGGGGGTGAGCCGTTCCCTCCCTAGGGGGAGAAGGGCTCCCCCTGTGTGGGGGGTGAGCTGTTCCCTCCCTAGGGGGAGAGGGGCCCCCCCTGTGTGGGGGGGTGAGTCCCTCCCCTGAGGGAGGGATGGGGGGGTTCCCCCTGTGTGGGGGGCCTGGGGGGGAGATACCTTGGTGCTGTAGTGTTCCTGGGTTGTGTCTGTTTCTGTGTATTCTTGTTCCCAGGCTGGAGAATAGGCTAGGCACGAAAGTGCCTTCTGAGCTCTGCACGATGAGAGGCTTCACTTCTTTTCTGAGCACAAGTAAGGTATCTTATGAAATATGCTCTTGCTGACTACAATGACCTTATTCAATGGCTCCAGAGTTACCCACGCACAGTAACTCTGTTGCCCAAAGGGGTATGGTAAGACTTCATTTTCAGTGAATTAGAATATGCAGTTGAAAGGAAGGTACAGAATTACTTTGTCTCCAAGCAGGCATCCTGTGAATACATGTGGATGTAATCAGTGTTATCAACAACCTGTAAGGTGTTAGGGCACTGTCACAAGAGAAGGGTCGGGTAAAGTGACCAACACTAGATAACGGTTGGACAACTCTCCTGTGGCATCAGGGTACCCGTTAGAAAAGCAAGAATCCTCAAATTTTGGAAGAGTAACATAAAGGAAATATTTTAGAGAGATGTAGCATTGCTCTGCACTTACCAGCTTGAACACAAACATTCACCTGCAGCACAGTTATTTTTCTTGGCTTTATAAGCCATAATTAACTTGTCTCTGTAATTCTAACAGCCTCTGGGCGATGTTTTACATTGAAAAATAATATGCTCTCTTGCTTGCTCAGGTAGTTCTTCTGCATGCGTTGAACTCAGGCCACTGACTTCCTGTAAGCGCTCCCCATGCGACCGCTCAAGTTGAAGCCACTGCTACAGCTACTCTTTTCCTAGCCGAACAGCAAAGCGCCTGGCCACGGGGGCCTCACGTGTCAAAGGGTTCCCGAGAGATGTGAGGCTTTTCTGAAAACACGTGCCTCGAATGCTTGACTTTTGCAGTGAAGCCATTACGTTCCAGGCGCTTGAGCCTTAAGGAATGCTTCTGAATGAGGGCAAACCTGCTGCTTGACTGTTCTTCTCTTTCCACGCACCTCTTCTTTAGAAAGCCCACAAGATAGATTAAAAGAACACTTTAAGGCATCTTACTTCCTAGTAAGTGACTCTCTAGTAAAGAGTTCCATTCTAAAGAACTACATATAAAAGAACTAAAACCAAAACTCAATGAACTACTCTCATTATGAAGCTTCCATACGGGTAAGACTTTACTTGTGATATTGAAGATGCTGATTTCTACAAAGCCTGTCAAACGATCAACTTCAAACGCTTAGATGAGAAGCTTAACTTTCACAGCTAATAATAATGAATCGTAAGTTCACGGAACGGATTGAGATAATGGCACTTATAGCAGATAACCTAGGTTTTCTTTCAGTCACTGAGACTGATAATGCAAGTAAGCGATTCCCTTCTGCCTCTGAGAAGGGAGCAGAAAAAAGCAAATCGTTTGAGTCCTAAATTTTCAAGTCCGAATGAAGCCTATGCGCTTTCTTCTGCAGCTAGCTGCCGTGTATTTCCTCCTGCGATAAAATCCTTAGATTTTCTTGAGATAAATGCTCAGAAGCTTTGACTCTTACCGAGCGACTGAAGAAAGGGGAAGCGTCGTAACGCTGTCACCTTACAAGCCCCTGTCTGACGTTCCCACGTTTTAATATAACGGCATCTTTGACTAAGAATATTCCAGAAGGGGAGCTTCTTAGCTCAGCAGGCGCCACTGGTAGCAGTTCATCTGCGGTGAGCTGCCTATGGACTCACGTAAGAGGCATCTTTCATAATTTAAAAGGTTTGCAGTCTGTATTCCAAATGTTCTACTTAAAAATACAAACTCCTGTCTTTGACAACGAGAGGCGTCTGTTTTGTGTATTACAGACTGAATCCTTCATTCAGTAATGAAGACAGACCGACCACCAGCCAAGTTCAACCGTGTGTAGCAGTACTCCCACCACTGAGAGCTCAGGCCCCCCTTGGGCAGCTGGGTGCGCCTACGAAACTCAGAGGAACTGATCTTGATTGCTCACAGCGGAAAAGGAACCACCTACTGAAGACCACCTACAGAAGAAGCAGTGCTGATGGTTTTTCTTCCGCTACGTCACTGAGGTAACATTAACCATAACATATACAACACTTGAATTCTTCACCGAGCGTTAATGAAATGACTTGAAATTAATGTTGTCTTAATATTAATTACTTAAATGAATTTCATTAATTTATTAATTAAAATTAATATTGTGTTAATATTGTAAGCTGAGAGGCGAGGCATAACGACACCGGACTATACCTTGTTCCAGGGCTTTGGGGCCAGCCACCTGCGGAGAGCTACTTAAAGGTAACATTAGAAAATGAACCCCCCTGCGGTTCTCCTGCAGGCTCTTCAACGGAATTACAGCCGCGGAAGATGCACCACTGCAAACAAGTAGCCTCTGCTTTCTCACGGCTGTCACCTTTTGACATATTCTGACTGTCTCAGAGCAGATACACGTAAACCAACCGCCTCTACTCTGTAGCGGTACCCTGCAGAAGATTGACAGCGCGGCCTCTGAAAACGCGTACTTGGGAAGTCAGATCTAGTGCGGGTGGGCAAACGCAATGGTAACGATGCAGCAATGCCGGATAGAAGCAGTTATCCAGACACAGTCCACGTGGTCAGGTGTAATTCAAGTAGGTTTTTGCAACTGTCAGGCTTATGGCACAGCTGTTAAAAGCACCCTTTTTTAGTCAAGTTTCCCAATCATATACAAGCTACCCCTTAAAGTTGTGCAGTTAAGAGATTCGGCGTTAGTTACTTATGGTTTATACACTGCACTTTGCTCATCTTTGTTCTGTACTCTCTCCGCCTCCCAGCTCACGTTTGGTCTGTGAGCTCAGCAGGGCATTTTTCTTTTTTCTAAACTCAAACAGGAAGAGAAGTGGGATCTTCACATCCTCTGAGGAAGAGGGAAGAAAGAGATGTACTGGTTGTACACCCGGAAGTAAAGGCTTTTCCTTTAAAAAGACAGCTTTTCCCCCGGATGGTTTGTGAGCCACAGAAGAATATTCTTTGTCAGAGGCCCTGGCAACCAGAAACACGTCTCAGCCTTCCACTGCAAAACTAATTAATCCGCTAACCTATCGAGGGAAGTGAGCCGCTCTTCAAATGCGCTAGGAGAATCTAAAGTTGCACTTGAACAGAAGTGAAGAACTTAAGAACGAAGCGCTCAGCTGTAGGCATTTCTCAAAACCCCGCTATCAACATGAACTAGCTTCCACCGCATTCTTTGCGCTGACAAATGAAAATCATTACGTTAGTAAGTTAGTAATAATCTCAGCTCGTCCCTTGCTTCAACGCGTAACAAATGCATTCAGCGAATGAAAAAATTCCCATTAATAGTTCACTAAGAACCTTCTCCTCAAAGCAGAGTGACGATCGAGGAAAAAATCAAGATAGAACAGAAGTGGATAATGCTAAAGTATAGTGGGTTAACTAAGTAACGGTTGCTTCCATTGTGAATACAAGGCACTTCCTTACACACCGGTTTCTTAAATATTGATCCTTTTATATTAGCACATAAGCACAGATGTTTCCCCTAAACTTGTCCTCTGCCACCTAGGTATGCTTTGCAGTGACTCTAATTTTGTCTCTAACGGCAGAATTAGTTACATTTCCAGCAGAGACGCTTTGCCGCTGAAAGCAGACGAAGCTTAATACTCAGAAAAAGACTTCTTTTCAAACTGTTTGTTTTTTCCTTCTTTCACAGCATTGTTTCTTTAAATGAAAAATGAAACGAATTAAAGCAAAAGGTCTACTGCTTAGTTTCAGGTTAAGCACAATTTGGAAATGTAATTGCAGGTTACGCTACTGCAAGTTTTGACTCAATCAGAAACTAATGACTCAAATTATCTGAGGCAATTGAATACCGGCACACATACAGCTCATGGGAAGATCTTAAAACAATTGTTTTGTAAGGCCCGCGTGCCACCTGCTCAGGGCGAGTGCTCTTGGCAAGCCGGTGCACCTCGGCGTAAGACTCACCGACCGCTAGGGCTTGTTTTTCTGATTCCCCGTCTTGACTTTTAAAAGGTTGCTGTACACAAAGACACAGTTCAAAGAACTTGAGATATTTTTAGAGAAATCAATCTTCCCTGTGCCATTACAGCAACGCCGCTGAGGTTCACCTTAAGGTTTTGTACTTCGTATATTTAAAACCTCTCACGAAAAGAGAAACTTTCCAGTGCTTATTTTTCAGTCGGTATTTTCAAGCCCTTCGCTACTTAAAAGTAATAAACTGCTAGCATGATTTTAGTTCTACTGTTAAACGCTAGGTGAGAATAACAGCGTTAGCGTTCTCCAGTAATCTTTTCCAAAAAAGACTAGCTGCGGCTGCGGCCTGTCACAATTCACATACAGTTTCATTTTCTACGACACTTTAGAACTCCATTTTTAAATCCATCAAATTGGTATAGCTTTCTTCACTACACCCTTTACTACTTTGAATTCTCAAATATGCGACTCCTTGTTTTAAATTAACCACAAGGCACCGTGCACCCACGCAGAGGTAGCAAAAAACAGAACGAGAAACTCCGGCTCAGGGGGTATCCCGCAAGCTTCAGTTCACGCAAACAGAACACAAGGCCACAACGGCTCTGTTGCGTACGACGTAACAAAACATCCGAATTATTCTTTCAAGAAAAGAACCGTGTGCTACGCTTTAATACCACCACAGCCCTTGCCAGTTAGTTATCATCCTACTTCAAAAATGTCGTTAACCTGCTGGAGAAATCATCAAAAGTTGTTTTTCTTGCTCCTAAACTAGCAGCAAACTAAACGTTAGTTCAACTCTTCTCATTTTTTGCCCGTCTGTAAGCAAACGCTTCCTTTTTCGGTTCGCGCAGGCGCAGAACTAAATCTGGGACCTGAAGGGGCTTTTGCTGACAAATCCAACGTACTCACCGCGGAAGCTAGGAACAGACTGTTGAACGCATACTTACACCACCTCAGTACCCTTCCTCTCCTGCACAAGTCAAGATCGCCGCTGAGCACAGAGGGTTTTTCGCATTCGGCTTGCACTCCTTACTTGCCAGCACCTCACAGCTTGCCTGAATTGTAACGACAGATCTTGGACCCCAGATTTTCACCTCCACGCTTTTTGGCAGCTCCCAGATTTAAATAAATACCTTGCTTCGCTGCACGTCAGACGTCTGCAAAACGGGTCGCTCCTATCGCCAGCGGTACGCAGATCGCTCCCAAGCGTCTGGAAGTTCCTGTAACCAACAGTGCTTTTCCCCACCTTAACGCCACAATCACAGCAAGCCAAGACACAAACCGGCGCGCAGCATCGCCCCTGAACACTGGAAAACCACCGACGACAAAGGGCTTTTGACAGATAGATACAATTCCCAGGTAGTGTAAACACACTTTAAATATATCGAGCGTTTAAAGCAACAGGAAAACAAACGGTAGAAGCCTATATGACCGATATTCATCACTGAGTTCAAACACGACTCTTTGGAGTTCATCAGAGCTCGTACAAACAATCCCAGAAAGCTGCCTTTTGAAACATTAACCACTTCAATGAGAATTCGTAGTCTTAGCACTCCTAAGCACACCCTTTCTACCCTGTAAAACGTGGACATTTTATTCTGCGTCCTCCAGCACGTCTCCAGTTAAAACAACAGATCTCTGAAGGATTATAAAAAAACATCTAACTAACTTCTGTCATCTCGTAAGCAAGCTTTCCTATTGGTACGCAGTAAAACTCAAGCGATAGGAAGCAAATTCAAACAGCGCAAGATACTCTCCCTATGCGCTTGACCAAATACTTAAACATCCTTTCGCGTAAGGCTTCTCAGTCCCGATCCAACCCAGCAGAAATAAATCACCCGTATCCCTTTCCTGCTAAACCCAGAGACTCAATCCCCGACGTTAACTTTTCCACAACCCATTAGCGACACAGGTGAAGTTATAAACCAGGCCTCAGCCCCACTCGAGTACTTCTCCCGCCGCGTCACTGGCGCTTGACATTTCCCTGAGAATTTGCCAGCGTCCACGCTGACGTTCCACGCTCGCTAGCGCTGAAAGGCAACCTAAAACCCTCTGTACTGACAGAGCGCTCAACCGGCACGGTTCCCATCTACGACGTGTCAAGACATCCCACCGAGCCTGTCGACCACTGACTCACCGTGCCAGTACTCTACGGCAGCGGGAAGCTTCCCAAACTCGCTAGCTCGCTCGGCGCTCCTGCCTCGCGCTGCCTGCGAGGAAGCTCATTCATCCCCACGTTACATAACACACCCTGAGACATATCAACTTCTGCAGGTAAAGGAAACACCTGACGAAGCAAAAGCAGTTTAGAACACAAAATCACAAACATTCTGACAGCACAAGCCCTTCTATTTCTAGTTGACTCCCATGTTTACACTCTCCTTCATCTAAAAGAACTAACTGAAATTAAACACGGAAAAATACACAACGGCTCTACTCACGTCCCAGAAAGAAAGACAGCAGCCAGCCGCAAAGAAAAATAAGAGGCTCCCTTCTTTATCTATTTTCGCCGCTCTTTAGAAGAAGAAACAAAAATATGAATGACAGAAGAGGCCCACCAGGATCAGAGTCCATCAAATGCCCTGCGTTCCTCGAGGCTGACTGAGAACTCAGAATTGCCAACGTCCAGCGCTCAATTAATTCGCTCTCTCATGTCAACACTTATCTGTAACAACTAGCTAAAAGTATATATTTTCATATTCCACCAACACCACTTCGGTACAGAAGAACTAGAGGTTTGAACTTACTCCATCAGTCACACACACAGTCGCAACCCGAGCATCAGACGCCAAAAGATCTGTTTTGGAGCCAGTGTAAAACACGGGCACGTAACCCACACCAAAAGAATACTACCGCATAGAAGTAACCTCCAACCGTGCAAAAATTACCTCTCTCATCCCTACACACAGACACTTTACCAAATTGTTTTCTACTACCAAACACAACCCTTTTTCCCAGAAAACTTTTTATTTGTTCCGAGAACAGACACCGCTAACGCTGAAGGGTCACTCATTCAGGAGATCATTTCAGGCGTGCTTTTCACCACGTGACATCCCGGTACGACTTACAGCGCCTAGACTTCGAACCAGAACTAAAATACCTTATTTCTCTCCTGCTGGCACCTACTATTTTCTCATTATTACATTAACGACTGATTTCCTCAGACTAATTAATCCACTTCACAGCATCTCCATCAGACTGCTTTAAGGCTACTTTACTGTCCCCGATCTCAGGTAGCAAATCGACAGCAACGCGCATCAGGATTAACCGTAATTAGAGACGCTTACTTCAGATGCTTCGGGTCACTCTTCAGAAGACTGAGCCGATAAACAGCGCTTTGTAAGGACAAAACATAACTTCAAGCGATTTCAGCATCGTCACGTGTTTTCAAAGGCAAAGTTAACAGGTCCCGAATGCCCGAGCTCAGAGAAAGAGAGCCCTGCAACTCAAAGGCATAACAGAAAATGCGCTTCACCCGACCTCGTGTAGAAAAGCTCTACGGCCAAACTAAAATTTAGCCCCCCGAGTCCGAAAGGGCACCCCAAAAAAAGCTCCGCTTTAGAAACAGACTCTCAAGTGCTCTTCTCTCCCTTCCTCACCAGGGACCTTCCACCAAACTTCTAAGAGGGGGGGGGAGGGGGGGCTACAAGGAAGCCCATTTAAAGAAAAGAGCCTCATCAGTTATCACACCTGCATTCGTTTCCTCAACTCTAACCACCTGGTGCTCCTGAAAACTACATTCTGTAGAGAAAAAAAACAGCATGAATGACATCAGCAGGTGTCATTTCACGTCAGAAAAGGGACGAGATGCGACTTTACGCGGAACGCCTCAATGCCGGAATTTCCCTTCCGCTAAAAACTTCGCTCCACAAAGTTTTTCCGCTCAGGCCATCGCCGCAAGGGATCGCCTCTTCCCCCATAAAGATAACGGTCCACGAAACAACCAGCACACGGCAACAAGTTATGACACCTTTAGGAACTACGGCACAGCGACAACCACAAACACGTCCATCCCCATGTCTAACAGAAACGTTTCAGATGTCTCAGAACACAGACCGGTTTCCCTGTTTGACACAAATACAACGCCCAAGCTTCCGTTTCAAAGGTTTTGCTGTAAGCGTTTTGACACGCAATTTCATCACAAATAAATACTTATTTGAGGTTCCATTAAAAAAAGCAATAACAAAAAAGAAAAGCATTACAGATCAAAATGAAGACATGAACACTCACCTCGTTTCCACCGACAGCTTTGGTCAAAATTACTGCAGAAGACACAGGAGGCGGCATACAGCCTACCGTCTGCAACCTAAAAACGACAAAAAGAAATATGAAGTACCTCGCAGAAAGAGCAGAAACGCTCACTCACGGCCTGAATCAGCGACGGAGCACCTGGTGGGAAAGCTGGGCCAGCCCAGGGGAGCTCAGGTACACCCAATCACCTGAGTGACTGCAAGGGGTGGAGCCAGGATCCGCCCCTTCCCAGACTCCTTTTAAGGGCTGGCAGGGGAGCCTGGGGCATTTTGTTGGAGATCCCTGCGTGCCTGAGACCTTCGGAAGGTAAGCAGCCTCTTTCCTTGGTTTCTGAGCTTGTGGTTACCGTGTCTGAGCAAGTCCGTGCTCACAGTAGCCTGGGACCGTTCTACTCTACTTTTGCTGCCGTGCTTTCTATTGCGCTACAGCAATACGCTTAGGGAGCCAGGCAGGCTTGACGACAACATACTCATTCAGGATGGATTGTCTTAAAAAAATGATGTGTTAGATGGTCACTGGGCTCCCCGTGGCCGTGTGCTAGGCAAGATCATTGAAAAATTGAGACCTGTAAGGGACGCCTGTTCCATTATTAAATCCCCTTCAAAAGTGGCTAAACTTCGGATTTAATTGACAGAAACACTTTAGACAACTAAGAAAAATGTACTAGCAGTATCCACTGCGGCACGGCAGTTACTGGTAACTATTAATGTGCATCATTCATCTAAGGAAGATGAAAATGAGCTTTTTAAACGCTCGTGTCAAAGAACAGAAAGGTAAAATTACATCTCTCACAGGGCAAACTGCCTTACCCTGAAACGACATCTTCCCTTTAAAATGAAGAACCATAACATTAGAAGGGGAAAAGGACTCGGGTCAACGGGACCCCTGGATCCCGGCCGAGCCTAAGAATAAAAGGAAAGTCAAGCAGACTAAAATCCAACTGGAGGACCCGGAAAACTCACATCATCTAGCAATATGACAAATAATATTTCAGAAAATGAAAGAAGTCCAAGGTAGACAGGCAGGGCTGCCATCCGAGGAGCAGCCCTGTGGCCGCGCACGTTACGCGTGACGGCGTGCCTGTGCACAGCTGCCCGATTCATGGATCACGGAAATAGAAAGGGCTTCCCCATAACCTGCTGGATCATCAGTTCAAGCTGTGAAGGGATAGAGCGTAGAAGAAATGGTGAGTCGCAGCCTGAACCAGGTGGGATGCAGGGGCCAACCCAGGGGAGCTCAGGCGTATGCAGTGTTTCTGTGTGTCAGCACCACGTGTACAGCTGCTGCGTTTGAACGCATCCTCACCCGCTGCAGCCCAGGACTTGGTCACTATCCTGTCATTACTACGCTTTCCAACACCACAGCATTACAACAGGTGAAATTCTATGCACCCTTACAGTACCACACGGTCGATCTGTTTGCGCAGCAGTTACGGCTCTGTACGAGCCAGCAAAATTTCCACGCTGTCTCTCATCAACCCTGACCTTCTGCGATTCTATGAATGCTACAGCAAAGACTCAAGTTGCCATTTACCAAAATGTACTTTAACTTCCCTGTGATTCTGCTTCCCTGTTCGCAGCGTCGTATCTAGCATTAATAATGACAGCTACATATCTATCTCGGAGACGATTACGTCGCGTGTCCTGTTGTGAAGTTTATACTGTCTTGACGTGCAAGCGTGAGAAAAAAATAATCAAAGCATATAAATGTTGGTTTTCTTTAAAAGACAGTTTGCCAATGAAAATGCTGACGGCTAAAAAAGGTGAGGGAGAAGAACCGTGCCGCTATCTCTATGTTCCCTCTACCCTTTTTCGCTGGTTACTATTAAAAAGAATAAACAAGTCAATACAGTTTTGTAAAAATTTCCCATATGAATATTTGTTCCTGTGTGTTACCTCATTTCTAAGAAACAAAGTGTCAAAAAGCTTCATTGAACTTAAGTATTAAAACCAAGGAGAAACAGGGAGATTATTACAGCCCAATTGAGATGCTGTAACTACACAAAGAAACAGAAGAAAAAGTTAAATGACAATGACAGCACGTACTTGGAGGGCTAGGCGCCGTTGAAAAGAAAGGCAACAATGTAAGCGTTATATGTATCCAATTCCAAGAAACTTAACTTAGCACTGCCTTGGAAATACACAGTTCAGCTTTCAGCGAAGCCTTTGGAAGCAGGGACTAGTCCGTGTTTAGCAGGATAGCTTGGCGTTAAAAAGAAGGGAAAGACAGAAAAAAAAATGCTCTGGGAAGTTGAATGCGTCCCACTAACTACAAACAGACAAATGGTGATTCTGGGATCCATCCCTCATACGGGCCGCGAGACCGTTAGCTCTCTTCTATGCACTCCTTTGACAGCCAGCTCCTTCAACTTTTCACCCGCACTAAGAAGGAGAGATTAAGTTCAAAGTTACCCAGAGAAGGATGAAACGCGTGCGTGTGCGTTCAAGTCAGGCGGCAGGAATTACCCGTGCGCTAAGAGGAGGAAGGTTTAATAACATAAATGGTCGAGAAGGCTCTCATAGGAAAGAACGCGTTTAGAATTTAACAAAAACAAGCAGCGTTGTCGAGCTACTATCTGACATATCTTTTACGAAACTAATCAAACCCTCGTCTGCCAGTCCGCTAAATGGAAGTGTTTTTTGGCGTGCATATTAAACGGGCATCCAGAGAGACTGACTGCTGTTTTCTCCCCTTATATCAGCTAGATGCAATACCAGCGATACGCAAATTGCTCTAACGACCACTCGTTGAGGCAGCGCCGTCAGCACTAACAGCAGGCGGATGAGCCCACAGCGAAGGGTCAGATATAATATCTACTGATACACTCCAGACAATTGAGTAGTAAACTCCAAGTTCAAACAGTTTAGATGCGTAACCACCAAAGCTGTACCCTGTACTACATCTTTGCATCGCGTGTCTGAGCGCCTGTGCTGCACACGCTACACACTAAGAACAACGGAAAGAGGTGAACCTGCACACAGACTAATAAGCCGCATCGCGTTCCTTTTGCGAGAGAGCCTGTCAATGCCACGTCGAGACGCTCAGCAAAAAAGTGAACGTCAAAGACGTGTGGAGCGATGTCAGATCCTCCTCTCTAATATATTTCAAGCTAACTAACTAACTGCAGAACTAACCTTCTATTATAACCTTTTATTGTGTAGAGAAAACAAAAGGGAAACTGTAGAAACAGAGATGAAAAGCTGCGAACATCTGAAGCGGCCTCCCAACGAGCACGGCAAAACAGACCGTTAAGGATGAGAAAATCCACCGTCCGCTCCCAAGGAAGGCAGGGAGCTAACTACCCGCGGGCTTCGCTGTGCCCTGTATGCGTTACCCAGCGCAGAAGACAGCAGGACTACAGGCCTCGAGGGAGCCACCCTGCTGAAAGGGAGCCGGACGTCCTCGGGAGCATCCATCTATTCTTCCGGGCCTCTGAGAGCACAATCGACCACCTCCCGCTACAAAATGCCATAAAGGTACATGACAAGGATGTAACTTTGCCACAATCCCTGTTTTCGTTTGAGTATTACACTATTTCTAGAGAACAAAAACTGCAGCAGCGCAGCAGTAGGATGACTATCTTTTAATGTCGAATTTCACAGGCGCACACGTATCCAGATCCAGACATACCTGCGCGCATAAAAGAACACATCTCTGAAATATCCAAAACACGAGTTGAAGTAAGAGACACCAGGAAAGACAGGACAAGAAGCGCCAAGAAGAAAAAGCTCAAGAACTTCCGGAAACTCACGCTTCAGAAATTAAAGCTGCTGCCGGGAAAAATCCTGCGTCTCTTCGAGCTGAGCAAAAACGATGATTTCGGTTTAACCAATTAACTTCAATATCAACGATCAAATGTTATTTCGCTACCTGGTTATTACCCTCACGTACTACTACCGTCAAGGGGAACAGTACTAACTTTAAAAAGATTTTGCCCTCTCAGCACGCATCGTTTTCGCTGCAGTACAGCCCCTCCTACAGATACCCGATTCCATTTTTCTTTTACCCATTATTACGCCGTAGGCAGTTCGTGAGCCCAAAATCTGTACCCACGCCAAGAGCTGCTCGATGCAGACTACCCTGTAACAAAACAGTATCTTGTTTTTCCCTCGGCATTCTTTTCCTCTCTCTCCCAATCTTTCTTGAGACTCAGTACAGCGCTTCAGACGCGTTCTGTGAACACCTAACTTGCTGCAAGGTTCATAGATACAAACCTAACGAAGGTTTTCTACAAATGAGTCCAAGTTCCCGGAAGGGCAGTCCTTCGCACGCTCTGCTTTAAAAAGTAAAGTGCCGAAGCGTGGAAATGAACGGCACAATCCGCTCGAGGTATTTCCTCGAACGCTGGCTGCGGGATAAGCAGTCTTTTAAGAAGAGAGCTACGAATACGCTTATTCCACTCTATTATACTTAAACATACCCTTTTAAAAGCCATTCATTTATAGGCGTGATTGACAACAGCTGAAGAAAGAGCCATATTGCTGTTGGGAAGAACACAAGGGTAAAAATCTGGACAAAAAGGTGGAGTTTCACGTGCACCAAAGCACTTGTCAGCTCCTGCAAAAGAAAAAAAAGAGAGCAAGTTGCAGTCATAACAGCTGAAGTAAAACCACGTTCATGCTTTTACAACTAGGTAATCTTTAGAACACAAAGACAGCGCACGTCAAAAAAGCACCTTTAGGGAGCCTCCGATCGCCTCTTGAACAACAGAGCGCATCCGGACAATGTAAAAGCTCTGCTGCCGATGGGTCTTTTTCCAAAAGAATTGTCCGGCTCTTCACTAAAAGCGTGGCCCCGGTAACCGCGGCTGTTACAGCAGGCGGCCGTAGCTCGAGCTAACTGCGCTGACGGCCCGCCTATTTTTGTGCCCGCAGGTACCGAGAGGAAGGGGAACTCGCATTTCCGAGCGATTCGGAGCTTCCCTAGCCTGAAGAGAGCCACGAAGAGCGTGATTCTCCTTTATACCAGGAGAAAGGGATCTGGGCATTACAAAGAGTCGTCGCTCGTTAAGCGGGAGACGGGTTGAAAAGGAAAACCTAACAAACAGAAATGGCAAATAATAATTATTCGGCGACAGATTTTGATGATCTACTGTGCCAACAGGTAGGAAATAATTCATACACGACGTGAGACCGAGGAAAAAGAGCAAAGAGAATTCTGAGACTACAGAATGTCAACAGCTAAGACACAAGGAAGAGAAAAGGTGCAAAACACATTAGAAGACCGAGAAAATTAATAAACTTTTCCTATCGCGCAGCGTCTGTCCTCAAAAGCGGGAAGAACGCTCCGGAGAGAAGATCGAGGACCCTAGCTCTCCTCTGTTAGCTGCGTCTCCTTTTCGGTCTTTTGGGATGCTCCAAGAGACTTCTATACGATTTTCCACCGCTAGAGAAACATCTCGCACATTTCAGCTGTCTCAGTTCAAGAAGAAAAATTCCTTTTCTTCCATCTCGAGCTACCTTGCTCCTTTCACGAAGCAACGCGACAAAAAGGAACCGACCGCATTCTTAGTCAAACCCCGATTTTCTAGCATTCTCCATCTACCTTGCGGTCTGACACTCGAGATGCATTAAGAAGAACAGCAACATAAAAAGCGGTAAGGTAACACGGCGTCTGATCTTCACGTGCCACCTCTCAGCTTCAGGACAGCTGAGTTTTTTTCCACAGACAAACAAGAACTGCATTTTCGGATGCAAAACAGCGCATACCGATGGAAGCACGCATCTGGAAACATTAGCACTTCTCACCGTGTCCTTCTCACTTCATTCTTTTCTCTTTTTATAATATAACATTACCTTCCCAATTGGGATTTAGGAGAAAAAAAAAGCCTTTCATACAAATCTATGCCTCTGCTCAGACCCCAAAGTTCTACACGGTAGCACCACGAAATGCACGTCTCGATGCAGTTTTATCACTAAAGCGTGACTACACAACTACGACTTCTTTATAATTAATAAAGCTCTCGGGCAGGCTAGCAGGGCTCTGCGTACAGAAACTAGGCCTTCTTCTCACAAGCTGTCACTGTACTTAGTGCGCTACGCGTACCTTCACTGCAGCTCTATTCCATCTCTTCTCAACAAGAAAGCAAAAATAAAACGTCTATTTTTCTCCCTCCTGTGAGATGAAAAGATACCTAGATACGTCTACATTAAAGCATATTTTAAATGTAAATACCACGGTTGAGGAAAAAACAAATCAGATGTCTTACTTCAGCAACGCTGCTTATTTCTCCTCCGTTCCCGCCGCTCCACCTCCAGCCCCAGAATTCCTAGCGGGAGCATCTCTGACGGCAACGGCAGTACAGTAAGGTCACCCGGAGAGAACCGCGCATGCTGGAACCCGTCGCATCGTACAAAATGCTCCACTCTTTCCGTAGCGTGCAACTGTTGCGGGCTTTCCCTTCTTACTGCACTTACAACTGGAAAACGCCTCAAGAACAGATGATTTGAAGAACACCGTGCGGTACTTTCCAAAGCAAAAGCGAAGACACAACCTGGGAAAGGTTGGCAACAGCTTCCAGTAAATAAGAAAGTCCATCGCGACGCAGCCTGCCTAGCGGATGAAGAAATGCCGTACTAGCGGAACAGGTATTCGCCACTCTAAATGCAGCCTCTAAAATGTCTCTAACAGTCCCGCTCGATCCTTAGATCGTGTTAGCACAGAACAAGCAACGAAGCAAACAGCAGTCGCCCTTTTTATCTCTAACAGCCTGTCCCAAACTCCTCCGTCACTGCACTCACCGTCGCTCAAAAAAGAAAACCGACAATCTCGGCAATGGCCTTGGGAGCTGCCAGTCGTGACTCAGGTCCTGAAGGACAGGTAGAACAGGTTAGCTTCGGAGAGCTCCTCCAAGCTTCCCTCCGATCAGTGTCCTAAAGACGCTCGGGGGCGAACTCTCCTGGGCAAGAAATCAAAGCAAACGCTGTTTCCACTGCCCTTTTAAACTCCTCCTTGAAGCGGATAACTGAAGTATGTGATTTAGTATCTGGGGCCCTTCCGAGAGGCACTCTCAAGCACAAACTATCCAATCACAGAAAACTGAAAGAACACAGTAAGGTGTTCCAGTCAGTCCTGGAAAGAGCTTCTCTCCATAAACCTAAAGCAGCGCCTCTAGATTTGTAAAAGCAACTAGGCCACGCAAACGCAGGTTCTCAAAAGAACCAGGGCCGTTATTTTGCAAACCGCTTTCCGAACGCACGGTAACAATATTTCTTTAAGCGTGCACCTTAACAACACATCAAGCCAGAAACGCAACCTTAAAAGAGCATCAGTTAGTACTAACTTAGTTCGATGTTTCAGGAGGCCTCCGCTAAAACCTGCGCAGCTTTTCATTTCCTGAACTATACTGAATACTATTTCAGTCTTATTATCCAACTCTCTGACACAGAACAGATAAAGTAGAAGGCAAAGAACTAATCATGACCAAAGCAAAAAAAACACCTTCGCCCAGCACAAAGACGTGTTAAGGCACTAACGCTAACTTCAGGTTGCGCCAGGAAAAATTAAAACATGCCCCAAGCCTTTTAATAATATAACAACTTGGCCTCGATAACAAAAGGTACAGCGAGCAGAGCCTTTTTCTTCCTCTTCATCTCCTACCTGGGCAACAGAAATTCAAAAAGGCTTAGCTTCTGGACGGAACGCAGCACCAGACTGCACGGAGACTGGAACACAGCGCCGGACTGGAAGAGGACCTCTCCTAACTGACGGCTCTAAAACAATAGATCGGAGATGCACTACCTGGACACAAACATCAGCTTCGTTGCCATCGAGGCACAAGTCCCACAACCACAGAAGAAAGAAAGGCGTGCAAGCTCAGGGCGGGTAGTGCTAGGTCACCAAGGGACCTGCCAGTTCGTATGACCCTAACTGCAGGAAGTTAGTAAAGTACAGTAGCACTCAGAACCTAACCAAGACCGACCGCGCTAGCGATCCCGCTCTTCTTCGACGCTGCTCTACAAATACAAGCACTCAAGGATTCAAGTGACAGAAAGAGAAAGAAGTTTCTCGTTTGCTTTTTTTTTTT